>SNQJ01S0051684.1:48561-80238 GCA_010110895.2 Picea sitchensis
TTGACTCTTGACTCTTTATTATGGCTTATTCTGTAAACAATGAACTTATGAACTTATGAACTTAAGAACATCATATGACAATTTACCTTTGAAGTTTGAAATTTGAATTTTGAACTTTGAACTTTGAACTATTGACTGAAATTCTGAATCTTACAAGTTACAACTCTTTGGTAATGAATATGATCATTGATGCTCTAAAGTCTAGAGTCTAGAGACTAGACTATTTCATTTCGTGGTTGATGTTGGATTTTACTATTTTACAATCTATTGATGACAAATGTTTATGATTGATGTTATATGTGTACTAAATGGTTGATGCTTTAATGATTATCACTAATCAATTAGTTAAATGATCTTATATCTATGTTTTCATGTTTTTTGCAATTGATTCAACGTTCTGCATGTTTTCAATATATATATGCATCAAAATATATATTTTTATGTATTATATAAAAAACGCTCCCGCTCCCAGAAATTTTAGAAAATCGACGCTCCCGCTCCCAAAAATTTTAGAAAATCGACGCTCCCGCTCCCAACAGCCTTGTTCCCAGGAACCATTAAAATAATGCATAGAAGTGAGGCTTCACCAATAGCAATAAAGATTCTATACTGATGACACCATCATTAAACACTGGGATACTGCCCCGATTAATGGAACTTCCAGTGTCTTTACTAATGTTTAGGCTGAATGGGCAGTCAGAAAATGATTGAATACATGAGCAATCCTCTGGACATGCTAAATAATGTGGTATCTCGTGAATTGATTATATCCATAGGTTTAAGGCAAAGCTATACCTCTGCATCTAGTTGGACTTTCAGGCATCACCACCAAAATCTGCCACCTGCAACAACTACAAAAACTATGGACATTGTTCATACTCCTATAAGATCAAGGTGTGCACTGAGAGATGAAATTCACCTGACTCTGCTCAGTTGTTAATGACTTGTCAACTTTCACCTTGTTAAATTTTGAGCTTGATTGGAAACTGTAAGTAATTCTTTAAATTCTGACTGTACTTTGAACTTAGCTTAACATCATTCATAAACCAAAACAGCAATAATCATAAGAATTTACCAGCATGCAAGATCACAACACATGTACCCTGGGGAAACCCTATACAGGGAGAAAAACCCCAGCAAAGAATCTTCTTTTATTGCATTAATAATGTATGATCACTTACAAATATCCACCATGAAATTCTGCTCTTAAATGAGCTTGCCAAGACAACTTAGACCAGAGTGAATGACCTGTGGAATACTGAGAAGCCTTGCTGTCCTATTCTGCTGTTATCAACCAATACTGAAGGAAGAAGTTGTGTGCTGCCTGAGTGCTTCTTCTTTGTCTATTCTGGACTGATATACACCAGCACTGTGGGTGTATTTTGCTGCCCTCTAACAAAAATATTTGCTTCCTGCTAACCGATATATATGCAGCCTGCTAACACTGATATATATATCAGCACTGTATATAAGCACTCGCTGCCTTCTACTCCTCTACCCTCACGCTGCATGACCTGATGTGTAGAATGAGAGGTTGACCCTCATTCTTCACACAAGGTTTGCAGTGTGATGGTGTAGGAGTAAAAGGCTTTGAGTTTTGTTTACTGTGCTGATATATATCAGAATAAGAAGGCTGTGAGTGCTGATACATATCAGTTAGAAGGCAGCAGATATATCTGTTAGAAGACAGCAAGTGTTGTTTACAGTGATAGTATATATATCAGTGTTAGCAGGCTGCATATATATCAGTGTTAGCGGGCTGCATATATTTCTGTTAAGGGCAGCAAAATACACCCACAGTGTTGGTGTATATCAGTCCAGAATAAACTGCACTCGCTACCCTCTACTTTACCCTCACGCTGCATAACCTGATGTGTAGAATGAGGGGTTGACCTCTGCTTATAAAGGAGTGGAGAGGAGGAGGAGGAAGAGGGGTCGAATTAGAAACTTGTTTGCATGCTTTTTCATAACTCGACTTCAGCTTGAAATAGATTTTGGACAAGAGACTTCACATAGTTCGAAATTAGAACTAGACTTGAGACTTCAGTTACAACTCGCCCTTGACTTGGCAATGCATGCAAAGTTGCAAACTAACTCAGCATACACATGTCATGCATGCAACATGCAACTATGCAACTTTATGAAACTTTATGCAACTCGACTTTTACAACTTGACCTTTTACAACTTGAGTTTAACAACTCATTCAACTTGACTCTTATACATGGCAATTCGAATTTCTTCATGGTGGATAGTGTTATACGTGCCAACGCACTAGATCAATACATTTACATCATTTGCAATATCAGGAAGATTGTTTGTTTCTAGCTCATAGGAATTTTATGTTCAACCTAACTTTTGCTAGATGCCTTGACTTTTGCTCATGGCTCACAAGGCTTGAGTAGGCTCACAGAGGTTGTACGTTCCCCCTGTCTTTTGCACTAGTCTGTCTATGCTCACAGAGCTTGTACGTTCCCCTGACTTTTGCACTAGACTCTCTATGTTCACAGAGGTTGTACGTTCCCCCTAGCTTTTGCATTAGAGTTACATCTTGACTCACAAGATCATATAGCATCTCTTTCGTCCTGACTTTTTGTTTGACTCACAGAGGTTGTATGTTCCCCCTGGCTTTTGTCAATACCTCACAAGACTGATTGATTCTCCCTAGCTAGCCTCCACTCCTTTATAAGGAGAGGTCGACCCCTCATTCTACACATCAGGTTATGCAGCGTGAGGGTAGAGGAGTAGAAGGCAGCAAGTGCTTATCTACAGTGCTGATATATCAGTGTTAAGGCAGCATATATATCAGTATAAACAGGAGTGCTTGTTTGCAGTGCTGGTGTATATCAGTGTAAATAGGCAGCAAGTGTTTGTTTACAGTGCTAGTATATATCAGTATAGAAGGCAGCAAACATACACCAACATGGCTGATGTATATCAGTCCAAGAAAAGGTAGCAAAGTAGCACCCAAGCAGCGCATAGCCTCTTCCACAGTGTTTGTCAATAACATAGGTATTTATCAACAAAGTCTTTCAATATTCTACAGGTCATACAGTCAGGTCTAAGTCATCTTGGTAAGCTCTTTAAGAGCAGAATTTCATGGTGGAATTGTTGTAAGTAATCATACATTGCTTACAGTACTAGTATATATCAGTATAGAAGGCAGCAAACATGCACCAACATGGTTGGTGTATATCAGTGCAAGAAAAGGTAGCAAAGTAGCACCCAAGCAGCGCATAGCCTCTTCCACAGTGTTGGTCAATAACAGAGATATTTATCAACAAAGTCTCTCAATATTCTAAAGGTCATATAGTCAGGTCTAAGTCATCTTGGTAAGCTCTTTAAAAACAGAATTTCATGGTGGAATTGTTGTAAGTAATCATACATTATCTTTGCAATAAAAGGAGATTGTTTGCTGGGGGTTTTCTCCCTGTATAGGACTTCCCCAGGGTATATGTGTTGTTCATGTTTATGCTTATGGATCTACATAGTTTTGTATTGTTGAAATATATTAAGCTAGAAACAAAGTGTTGAAGAATTTAAAGAAATAATCCGCATATTATATCAAGCTCAATAATTTAACATGGTTTCAAAGCTTAGGGTGTGAAACAGTTTGTTGAAGTGCAACAGCAGGTACACACAGATCCAAGCGAGCTTGATCAAGTTTCCAGTGTGAGGTCCATCGCATTCTCCATTTTTGTCAGAGCCGAGGATAGGCTTGAAGGAGCTTCCAACTTCAATGTATGGAAGCTCAGGATAATGAATATCTTGCAAAAGCATGATCTTGAGCAGTATGTGACCACAATGATGGAAAAACCCACCTCCGATGCAGGTAGAGCGGCTTTTAGGAAGAGTCAAGCCAAGGCCAAGCGAATTATTTTTGACTCAGTCCAAGACAGTATAATGTCAGCGATGACTTCGTTAATGACTACCAAGGAATGTTTGGATACCTTGGTAAATCTGTATGAGAAACAAACACCAAGTCAAAAGAGGACACTTAAGCACAAGATTAAGTATTTGAAGATGGAGAAAGGTGAATCAGTAGCATCTTTATGTTCCAGGATAGCCAAGATCAGAGATCATCTTTTGGTCACAGGTGTCACAATGGATGATGATGACTTAGTGCAGGCCATATTTGATGGTCTTCCTTTTTCATGGGAGACCTTCTTATCCAGTGTGAATGGGAGAGAGATTCAGCCCACGTTTGAGAGGTTATGGCATGATTGCCTCCAAGAGGAGAGTCGCACTGCTACCAGGAGCGAGCCAACCAAAGAAGAGCATTTGGCATTAGCATCAAGATTCAAGGGAAAGAAGAAGGTCACTTTCCATAAAGGCTCTCAGAAGAATTCAAACACCAAAGGTATGTTCAAAGGCAAGAGTATTGATACATCTAAGATTAAATGTTTTAGTTGCAATAAGTTGGATCATTTTGCTAGAGACTGCTGGTATAGGAAAAAAAATCCAAGGAAAGGGAAACATCATGCCTCAACTGCTGAGGATGATGAATTCAAAAGAAATCAAAAAAGTCCTTCTAATGAAAGAGAAAATAGAAAAGAATATTACATGGTTTCTGCTTTATCCAATACAGATATCACAGGGCCGAAAACTTGGTTAGTAGACAACGGTGCATCAAAGCACATGACAAGGTACAAGGAGATCCTCTCAGACTTCAAGACAAAATCTTTTACAGAGCAAGTTGAGCTTGGGGATGAAAAATGTTACAAGATAGAGGGAGTAGGCTCTATCTCCTTCAGATTGGAATACGAGGCTAGGCTTCATATTGATGAAGCATTATATGTGGATCAGGAAGAATCTACTATCAGTTGCAACCCTTGAGAACAAGGGATATTGGGTGATCTTCAAGAATAGGAAGGCACTTATGCGGGCTAAAGGTAGCCACTTGAGTACAGCAAAACCTATTGTGGGTCTCACAGAGGAGGAATCTACGTTGTGACAGGACAAACAGTTCAGGCATTAGCTCATAATGCAACCAGCTCCAGTGAGTTGTGGCACAGAAGACTTGGACATCTTTATTACAAAGCACTTCCAGATCTGCAGAATATGGTATGTGGCGTGCCCTCTATTTCTCTTAGTAAAAATGAAATTTGTAAAGGATGCATGCTAGGTGAAAATATAAAGAAAGCATTTACTAGCAATGACAACAGAACTCATGGCATCTTAGATTTGGTTCATTCTGATGTATGTGGTCCCATGTCATCTCCTTTACTCAGTGGATGTCTTGTAAATGTTCATGTCCCTAAGGAGAAGAGGACAAAGATGGAACCCTCAAGCAAGAAAGGGGTTTTTGTGGGGTACAGTGAGAGCTCCAAGGCTTACAGGATTTATGTACCAAGTCAGAGGACTATAGAGGTAAGCAAAGATGTGACTTTCCATGAGGAAGTCACATTCAAGAAATCCAGAGAGCTTCAACAAGAATCAAAAGCAGTTCAACCAGCTTCACCCTCTTCTGAAAGTGAAGAGTCAGATGATCAGAGGGAGGAACCTCATGAAGGGCCAAGTGATGAGCCCTTAGAACCTGTTGAAGAGTTGGAGAGAACTCTTGAAGAACCACCAGCCAAAAGGAAGCCAAGATGGCTTAAAAAAATAGTGCAGGAAGCAAAAAAGATAGTTGCTGCCAAAAGAACTTTCAGAGAAAGTAAGAGGCCTCACAGGTTTGGAGGATATGTTGCACTAATGAGCAGCATCAATAATGCCAAACCTTCTTCATTTGAAGAAGAAAATAAATTACAAGTATGGAAGGATGTCATGCTTGAGGAATACAGGTCTATTCTAAAGAACAATGTCTGGGACATTGTGTCAAGGCCAAAGGACAAATAAGTGGTCTCTTCCAAATGGATCTATAAGATCAAACATACAGCCGATGGGAGTGTGGAAAAGTTCAAAGCAAGATTTGTAGCCAGGGGCTTCACTCAGAAAGAAGGAATTGACTACGACGAGACTTTTTCCCCTGTAGCCAGGTATACCTCCATTCGATTTATTATTACATTAGCTTTAGTTCTCGATTGGAAGTTACATCAAATGGATGTAAAAACAGTGTTCTTGAATGGAAAGATTGAACAGAAGGTCTTTGTGGAACAACTAGATGGTTTTGTATTGCATAACAAAGACACTCATGTATGCAAGCTAAGGAAGGCCTTGTATGGTCTTAAGTAGGCTCCCAGAGTTTGGTATGATAGGATCAATGGCTTTCTTAAAAGCCTGGGCTTTCAAAAAAGTGATGATGTGAATATGTACTTCAAGGTAAGTGGGAACCAGCCTGTTATACTAATCATGTATGTTGATGATCTCTTTCTGACAGAAGATGAAGGGCTAACAACATGGTGTAAAAGAGAGCTAATATCAGAACTTGAGATGAAAGACTTAGGCTTGATGTATTACTTCCTAGGATTGGAAGTGTGGCAAAGACAGGGAGAGAGATTTCTAGCACAAGGTAAATACACAGTGGATGTGTTAAAGAGGTTTGGTATGATGGATTGTAAATCCATGTCTACTCCGATGATTACCAACATGTGGAAGTTGCATGATTCTGATACATGCTCAGATTTGATGGATCCCACAATGTATAGGCAGTTGATTAGATCATTGATGTATATGATCCATACCAGGCCAGATATATGCAGTGATTGCAATGAGTCAGTTCATGGCTGAACAAACAGAGACACTGGGTGGCAGTAAAGCACATCTTGAGATATCTCAGAGGGACCATTACCTATGGTCTAAGATATACATCCAGTGGTGGTCTATTTTTGCATGGGTATGCAGTTGTTGACTGGGCAAGAAGCCCAGTGGACCGGAAGAGTACTTTCAGATACTGCTTCAGTTTAGGATCCGCTGTGATCTCTTGGTCAAGCAGGAAACAGGGATCCATTGCACAGAGTAAAGCATACACTGAGTACATTGCAGCAAGTGATGCTAGCAAGGAAGCAGTATGGCTCAAAAAATCGATTTATGGATCGTTTGGTGACAAGCTCGAGACAACAATGGTTCACTGTGATAATCAAAGTTGCATAAAACTGACAGAAAACCCGGTATTTCACAACAGGTCAAAACATATTGACATGAAATACCACTACATTCGAGACTTGGTCCAAAGAAAAACTATAACGCTACAGTAAATAGCCACGAGCGAGCAGGTAGTTGATATGTTGACCAAGCCATTGCCATTGAGACAGTTTGTACAACTGAGAGGCAAGCTTGGTGTGGCTGAGAAGGAGTGTTAAATTTGGCAGCATCAGCAGTCATTCTCCAATGAGAGGCAATATGGACTACCCTGAGGAACTAAAGTGTAAAGCTGAGTTAAAACAAGTTTCTAATTCGAGCCCTCTTCCTCCTCTCCACTCCTTTATAAGCAGAGGTCGACACCTCATTCTACACATCAGGTTATGCAGCATGAGGGTAGAGGAGTAGAAAGCAGCAGATATAACAGTGAGAAGGCAGCAGATATATCTGTTAGAAGACAGAGAGTGTTGTTTACAGTGCTGGTATATATATCAGTGTTAGCAGGCTGCATATATATCAGTGTTAGCAGGCAGCAAACATACACCAACAAGGCTGGTGTATATCAGTCCAAGAAAAGGAAGCAAAGTAGCACCCAGGCAGCGCATAGCCTCTTCCACAGTGCTGGTCTATAACAGAGGTATTTATCAGCAAAGTCTCTCAGTATTCTACAGGTCATAGTACATACAGTCAGGTCTAAGTCATCTTGGCAAGCTCTTTAAAAGCAGAATTTCATGGTGGAATTGTTGTAAGTAATCATACATTATCTTTGCAATAAAAGGAGATTGTTTGCTGGGGTTTTTCTCCCTGTATAGGGTTTGCCCAGGGTATATGTGTTGTTCATGTTTATGCTTGTGGATCTACATAATCTACGTAGTTCTGTATTGTTGAAATATATTAAGTTCAAATCAAAGTGTTGAAGAATTTAAAGAAATAATCCACATATTATATCAAGCTCAATAATTTAACACACCTAAGCTGGTGAGAGTGTATATGGTCGCTTTGTAGGTGAAGATCAAAACATTTCAGATACCGAGGCACATATATATCGGGGTCTAAGGTGCTCTAAAGACTAATCCAGGATGAGATTTCTGGTGAGTAAGTTTGAGACGTGACCACTCCATGGGAAGTGCCTTAGCAGATCATCAAAGTGATGTCTATTGTTAAAAAGGCACATATATATCAGGGTCTAAGGTGCTCTAAAGACTAATCCAGGATGAGATTTCTGGTCAGTAAGTTTGAGACGTGACCACTCCATGGGAAGTGCCTTAGCAGATCATCAAAGTGATGTCTATTGTTAAAAAGGCCAGACAAAGCATACAGGATGGTGACAGAAAATGGGCTTTGACAAGGCAATCTGGGATTCAACGCAATGTTAAGACTATTTCAAGTGAATATCTCCTATCAAATATCTAGAAACAAACTTAAAATGAAATAATGATAAGTACTTCATAGTGAACAAACCTTGAACATTCCTTCAAGTTTATTTGTGAACTGGCTACCACACTCTGTCTTAAGCTGCAAGTTCAAGGAGAAGGGCCAAAAGATATTAGAAAAGAAATAACCAGATGATAACAGATGATCTGAACTTGTGATCTTGGGCTGGGATAGATATACCTTAGAAATCATTGATTTCTCCGCATCAATGGATGCACTTTTTCCTAAAAGCAGTCTTTTTGCAAGATCCTTTTTATAGAATGCTTCAAAAACATCTTTTCCCTGAGTTACCAAAAAATGCAAAGGTAAACATCTTAATTGTATCATCTTAGCTGAAGCTGGTGATCCAACTTGAACATGTTGCATAACACTTGTATAAATGAATATCAGTTGGTCACTTACTTGAATAAACCTGAACAAAACGAGAACTCTATCTAGTGTATTCTCCAACTCCTCCTCTGAAGTACCCTTGTTACCAGATCGAAGTTTCTCATCAAGAAATTTAGCAATAAGTTCTGCTGGTCGGTTCTGCAGACAAAGGCCATAATTCAGATAAATGAAAAAGAAAGATGTCTAATATTATGAATGTAATTGTCTGCCTAAAAATATGCTTTCATTGCTTAGCTTTAGCCATTTTGTCATTAATCTTTTTAAACTTTCTGTTTCACTTGATTTGATAATCCAAGCATGAATCCAATGAAACATTCCTAGTTCTTATTCTTCATTTTGAGAAGTATCTTAAAATTCAGACAGTATATCACCCTAAGTAGGACTTTGAGTAAGACCCATTTTTTATCCTAAATCAAACCCCTTGCTGACAGCTATTGATCAAGAGGTTCAAGCTCTAATGTTGCTTAAGTACTATGTTTGTTCAAGATGTTAAAAGTTTAAGCTAATCATCAGTGTTTGAAGTATTGAGTTAAGCATTCACAGAAGACAGGTATTCTGTTAAACATTTAGAGTTCTGTTAAAACAAAGAACGAAGATTTGTAGCCTGATGAACTTACGAAAACTGAAACTTGGGAGTACAATATCCTTCAACCAGAGAATGCTGAGGAGATTTTGAAAGGGCAGCACACAAATGTTGCAAGAAATACAGTTAAATATTTTAATTTTTCAGGGTAGGAATCTATTAGTTCTTAATACTCTAATCATTCTCTCGATCAATTAATAAAGATAACCTTTACCGCAAGAATCATGTGCTTTATACATAAGTGGATCAAAGCCCACCCCCATGTCCTTCAATTTTGCCAGCCCCAAGGGTTGGCTCAAGTGCCGCAATCAGGACCAACGGTTTGCCCCGTTTACCATCCATGGATCATGGGGAAGAGAGGGTTTTCTGTGAGGATTTCCTTGGAAAAAAGAATCATGTGCTTTATCCTTTAGGTAATTTGAAGAGCTACAAAGATATACAAGATGAAACAACAGACAGACTGGATAGTGAAAGCTGTACAAACACAAAAGAAAATGTGCATAACCATTGCGTAACTAACCTGCCTTAGGTTGATCAGATGCTCAAAGGCATCCTTGATAGTGTTAGAAAATGCCTCATTCTTTAAAAAACTTTCTTCCCATATTGTATCAAGTCGAGCTTTCAAGTCTAGAAGTGATGATACCATGTCTTTGTCTTTCATTTCATCCAATACAATGCCTTGCCCAGTAGCTTTAATGTATGTACTGAGAGCCTGCCGAAGCAACTCAAGTGCACTCACCCTCGAAAAAAGAGAGTACATGCGCTGAAGGTCTGGAATGCGATTGGCATCCATGAGCAAAGTGAATCCCTGGGGAAATCATGGCAAATATATACAGAACTATCAATAGTAAGTGATTAAATGGCTCATCAAACAACTTCTTCAGCATCCAGACATGCACTCAGATTAGATAATTAACCTTATCCAGAATCGCATGAGTGTGACGATCCAGGAGTTGCTTCTCTGCAGTGGCCACCAGTGCTTTTCTAGTACATGCATCCAAGTAAAGAACACAGCGTTCATGCTCCTCATGCAACCTTGCCTGTGAATTCTCTAGATGAAGATCATGTTAGTAAGTGCTCAGTAAAAATATCACAAATAACATCAGTGCATTTTGCATACAAGATGGCAACCAACCTCAACATGTTTCAAATAATCCGGAACATCAGACAGCTGCATATATCTTACACCTTCAGATGCATAAAACTCTGCTGTGCCTTCGAGGAATGGTTTTTCAAAACTCTCTGAATAAATGCCAAGTGCAGTGAACATCCTCAAAAGATGGTTTAGAAGAGTCCTGTCAACTGCTTCGCCCATTCTAGTCACCAACAGAATCAACATCAAACTCTCAGAATAACAAACATAAGCAAATAAATGATCAGCTGCTTACACATCCATCAACAACTCCCGGCTTTTGAACATAATGAAATTAACATGTGAGGTATAACAATTTTTCACCTCTAAAAAATGTGTAAATGTAGTAGCTGGCAGAAAACTGACTGCATATAATACAATATTAGTACCAGTTTTGCACATGAAGTTAACTATCAAGGTTATGAGTAAAGATCGACAATGACAGAAAAAGAACATCAATATTATTGAAAACAAGTTTGTTAGCACCACCAAGTAACAGGGCAGAAAACATTCAATATTACCAAACACAATTTGTACAATACCGATTACCATTAAGATTAATAAAAGCTCAGTAACTGTGGATGCTCAAAGAATTGTTAAATGCTTTAAATGAGCATGACAAGGTAGGAATAGTTCAAAGCCTTCAAGATTATGATTCCAATTTGTTTGAAATTTGAATTGGTTTTAAACCTAAGTTGCACTGACACAGATATGGAGATGGAGGGAACAGATGTGGCAAATTTTCAACAAAGCTAGATACAATATAGCAGGGAAACAGAAAATATAATATATATATATATATAGATATATAAACACAAGACAAAAACTTCAAGTACCTCTCAGACGTATTACCTCTCAGAGTTGGGAGGTCATAAGTTCAACTCTCTCGATTCCCTTGGGGTTAAGCAACATAATCAACACCAATGATTTACCCGGTTTATTTGAAGGGTTTTCCATGTTTTCCTTGAAAAAAAATCCAAACAACCATTATAGGCTTCTTCACAATATGTTGGAAAGCTTGATGATCCAATATTTGGTGGCATTGAGTCATCGTCAAAATCTTGAGCAATCCTTGTGGATTGTGTGGATTGTGTGTCCATTGCTTTTCAAGGATTCTAAGGAAGAGAAAACCTGTAACTCATCCCATTCTCTCTAATGTGACCATCTTTGTGCTATTAACTCAATGTGCTCCGTAATCATATCCATATCTAAATCAAATTACTGGTCTACAAATTTTGGCAACAAAACCAAATTGCTTACCATTGCAACTAACCCAACCTTATAATTTTTTTTAAGTTGGATTCAATTATAGAGTATACAATGACAACTATATTTAACAATCTCATAGCATGACACACAAAGTAAACAACAACACACAAAACAACAAGATTTCTAAGTGCAAATATACCCTTCAGTATTTCTAATTGAAAATAAGAGTATAACACATATTAAAACTACACTCTCAACTCTCACACATGCTTAAAAATACACTCTCAACTCCCACACATTCTTTATTGAGAGCTTTTCTATTTATACATGAAAATTACATATCGATTCTGAATTACATCACTTATAGACCTATTTTCTCTTTCAACTCTACTTCATCTTATTAATCTCTTCCTCTATGAGCACAAAAGCCTATGATCTGCCATATCCACAAGTCAAACCTTGCAACGCATCTACCAACCTTCAACCAAACCTTTATGTGTCGCTTAGTCTTCTACAACATATTAACCTACGACGCAACTTTGCTATGCACTCACTTCTTTGTTGCCTATCAATCTATAACCCAGCCTTGTGGAAATCTCACAGACCCACATCCTAATTGTGCAATTTCCACAAAAGCATCAAACTTGCAACTCTACTAAACCACAACTCTATTGAACCCTCAATTTCTTCAAATCTACAACCTATCCTTAGAAAGCACATTTTATCGACAAGGGCCTCATTACAAAGAATATTGACTTTGCTAAACTTTGACAATGTGTGACTAGCTTCTTCCTTTCTACTTCAGCTTAGATGATCACTGCTTCATGTATTACCAACTTCTAGTATTACACCCTCCAGCTTAGATGATCATCACTGCTTCATGTATTACCAACTTCTAGTATTACACCCTCCAGCTTAGATGATCACTGCTTCATGCTTGAATGAGTGTCTCATACCATAGATTTGAATATATTTGTGACACTATACCAACAACAATGTTTCTTCTTCTCTGGCCTTGGATGGTAGGAGAGAAAACGTTTCTAGTCCACTCCCAACCTTGCCCAACAATCATTTTGAATAGCAAAAGAGTAACCTACCTATTGACCCTCTAGTTTGATTGCACACCTCAAGCATTTCAATGACCTCACAACCAATGATATGAAATCAACAATTGTTATCCCCTATGGCATTGGGCATATACAATGGGTAATGAGGCCCCTGTTAGATTTGGGTACCTTTGAAAGTGGTCCCATGTGGCTGAGTCCTGCAAACACAAAGGGGAGACTATCACCCTCTATTTTACTCTTTTATGATTCTAATTTCACTTTGACTAAGGAAATTTAAGTCAAAAGTGAAATATGTCTTAAGTCATAAGTGACACCACCTGGCCAAAGGGCAGGAATTAATAGACATAGCAACTAAGGTGGGTTTTTAGTGAGATTATTTGAGTTGTCTCACCCATTGATTAGACTTTAGATTAGATCTAGGCCATTGATCTTTTAGGGCTTGGCCAAAGAAGGCTAAAGGAGGGTATAGCGCATTTATATCTCTTCACCTGTGAGAAGAGGAGAAGAGGAGTTTAGCAAGGGCGCACTTCTTGAGGAGATAAGGGCGCACTTGCATGAGGGCTCTGCCCGTTGAGTGAGGAGAGGGCGCCATAGCTTGGTGGAGGAGCTTCCATGGAGGAGGAGGGCGCACTCTATGGTCGGGGAGGCACTGAGGAGGTGATTGGCTTATCTGAGGAGAGGTGCACCCATTTTACATGAGAGATCAGAGGATGTGTGCACTTGTTGAGGGAGCTTTAGTGAGGAGACTAAGGGCGCATACATTGGGAGATTTTTGCTAGAGGAGAGGGCGCAACAAAGCTAGGTGCTAATTCACATCTCTTGGAGGAGGGGCGACTTCTAAGATAGAGAGGGCACAACTTCAAGGGAAAAAGTGCAAGGGTCACTAAGCATCTAAGTGGGTAAAGTTGGATCATGCATCTCAAAGGCAAGCTCAAAGCAAAGATCAGACAGACAAGCAAGCTAGAGGAAGAAAGGCTCACCAAGACAAGGGGCACCTTACTTCACAAGACTTGTGGGAAAGTCTTCGAGGAACCCAAGGCACCAGAGTGGCTGGCTGGTACCCAGTTCACTTGTATATGTTTTCCATCTTGTACCTTTTTCTTTGAGCCTCTATATATATCTCATCTAAACTGGCTCTTCCCATGGGCTTCCTGTGGTCATGTTTACCAAAAACTTATGTGTCAATTCTATGCATGCTTAGAAGTGTAGATCAGCATTTTAAAGTTCAAGATCTAGAGGTAGTATTATATGTTTTAATGTATATTGCATGGTGCTAACATTGAGTAAAGAAACACTTGCAAGGGCACCTTAAAATACATTTAACTACTCATTGAGTAGAAAGTTTGTCACTGTACTGTTTGCTGTCCCAAAACAGCAAGAAAAGACAGCCACGCAGTTGAAACTTAGAGCCATACTAAGGTCAAGGACAGACCTTAGATGGCAGCCTCATAGGACCTCAGAAATTCTACACTTGACCTATGGCTTCAAAGCTCATTGGATATGCTTCTATGACAATCCAAATGGTGACTTTTGACCACTAGTGGACATTTAATAAAATCTCTATCTATTGGAACCATCGACATGCAATTTCAGTTTGAGCCTGAAATATGCAGTTATAAAATCGAATTTATCCAATTTGGATTAGACTGACTACTTTACACTAATTTGGGAAACTGATTACTTACAATTGACATAAAATTTTGGGGAGGCAAATCTTAGAAACTAATACAAGAGATATCAAATTCAACTATCCAACTAATAAAGAGATCCAATTTCAAAATCCTAATCAAGAGTGCAAAGACACAGAAATGCAACTTAACCCCTTCAAAAATATACATCTATATGAATGTTGACTAAGGGAGTGCTAATATGCAAATGTAATCTACTTCACACTTATGGTTATGCTTATTGATTTTTGGCTTCCCAAGAAGACCCATCCCATATGTACTTCCTAGCCTCTGATAGCCATCATCTTTTGCAACATAAACATTTACAAATTTCTTACAACAAAATCCACCAGCAAGCATAGACAAATTCCACATAAGAACATTCCTTGCCTTCTCTAGTAGTGAACTCATTATATGACACAAATGAATAGAACGTTCAGGTAATTTAAAAGGTTATAGTAACTACTATCAACTTCAAACTCTTATAAACGTAAGTGCTCACTTGATGCCTCCAAGCCACAATAAAATATATAAGCATCATGAAGGGGGATGTATATTTGAGCTTCAAGTCCTACCAACTCAACTCAATCATTTTTGCAAAAACTCTAATTTCTATATAAGCTTTGATTAGCACCCAGGATTATTGATAAACAACATACCAAGTAACTTAAAGTCGGTTAAATGATGCTTGTTTCTAGAGACTTTGGCAAGATTTCCCTACCTATTCTAGTTATAAATTTGGATTATATGAGATCATATTTCTAACTTTTGCCTATTGATGTTGTTTCTTAAAGTTGTATTGTGTACCTAATTACAGCAAAGGTAATATCTTTGTAATAAGGTCCAGTGTACAAAAGCCACCTTGATATAATAAAGGCCTAAACACATGACATAAGCTTAGGTTTACACATCTTGTGTTATAAATAGGGGTTCCACCCTATCTTCCGTATCTAGTTAATATCTTTATTAGTATAAAAACCAACTTCAAGTTGTTATTCATGGAGATGTCTTCCTCTATTTATTCACATTAGCAAGTGCTTTCCAACCCTTGGGTGTGCAAGGGCCCCCACTGTTATTGTTTATGTTATGTTATTCCCACTTTATGCAAGTGTCGTCCCATTTAATGTTTATGGACGCAGCAAGTGGTATCAAAATACTTGAGGGAAAAGCTTTTTCTAGGGGGAAGCCATGTAGTCTACCTAATCACAACATAATAGGTAATATCTTTGTAATAAGGGCATATGTCTACAATGACCACTTTTATATAATAAAGCCCTAGACACATAACATAAGCTTAGGGTTAAGGTTTGTGCATCTTATTTTTATAAATAGGTGTTTCCTCCCTATTTTATGTATCTCATTATTATCTTTATCAATATAACAAGAAGCTTCAAGTTGTTATTCATGGAGATGTCTTCCTCCATTTATTTGGATTAGTAAGTGCTTTCCAACCCCCATGTGTGCAAGTACACCCACTATTATTGTTTATGTCATGTTATTTCCAATTTATGCAAGTGTCGTCCCATTGAGTGTTTAGGGGCGCAACAAGTGGTATCAAAGCTTCAATCGAGCTTTGTCGGTGCTATGCACTAGTTCCTTTTTCTTAAGAGGGAAGAAAAAAGAGATAAAATGGCTAGAAGTTATTGTCAGTTCATAGGTCATGTTTCAAGAGCACTTCAAGTTCTTTGCATGTGGAATCAAAGAGATGTTGTAACTTGTTGCTACAATTGGAGAGTAAAAAGCCCATGGATTGTGCAAACAATGAAACTTTTTTCTAGAATTATGAGGGGTTCACAGATAAGGAAGTGCAACATGTCATCTAGGATGACGACGAAGTGTCCACAACCTATTTGGATGTGGATCCTATTGAAGAGAAAGACGAAGCGAATAAGGTGCTCCATGAGGCTGAGGAAGAAGCAACTGTCAAGGAAGAGGGGAACCTTCAAAACCCTAGTCTAGCAACAAAAATAAATGGTGTGGAGGGAAGGCCACAGACGATAATGACAACACAACTATCATTTATGGTGTTCAATGGATATTCTTATTTAAGAGCAGCCATAGTGTGTGCAACATTGCAGTCCTAGGGAGTGTAGAGACGAAACCTAAAGGCAATGGAAACATAGATCCAATGTGAGGCAAGGTACAAATGCAGGGCATGGTAGAGGTGCCCTTGACGGCCTTGCCAAAGGTTTTAGGTGTGAACACAACAATTTTTGGGTCGCCCAGGGAGATAGAGTGGAAGATCACATTTCAGTTGAAGACACACAAATTTTGGGGCCAAGTAGAGAGATAGAATTGCAAATCGCATGGATGCAAAAAGAAATAGTTTTTGGGAAGGGCATGGAACCATAGATGCTCGAGTAGCAAAGTACTAAAACAAAGCCCTATTTCTCTTCTTATGCTTTATATCTAATTTTGTTTTAGCTCACTTTGTTAAGTGGTACTTTTCGGTAATAAGTGGTAAAGGATTCAAAACATGCTCTCTATTTTTCAAGTGACTTTATTGCAAAGTGCATGCATTTAAGTTATAAAGTATTTTTTATGTTATAAAGTGACTTAAGGTGTAAATTGTATGTCGCTTAAGTTACAAGTAACTTAAGGTGCCAAATGTATGTCACTTACATTATATAGTGCACCCCATTGGTTGCATTTTAAAACTTTGGGGGCAACTCTTTTTCTAAGGGGGAAGGGCATGTTGTGTACATAATCACAACACAGTGAATATCTTTGTAATGAGGTCATATGTGTACGAATGCCACCTTTATATAATAAAGACCTAGACACGTGACATAAGCTTAGAGTTAGGGTTTATTTATAAATAGGACTTTCACCCTATCTTATGTATCTCATTATTATCATTATCAATATAGCAACTAACTTCAAGATATTATTCATGGAGATGTCTTCATCCATTTATTTGAATTAGTAGGTGTTATCTGACCCTCAAGTGTGGAGGTGGCCCCACCATTTCTATTTATGTTATGTTATTTCTAGTTTATGCAAGTGTCGTCCTATTCAATGTTTAGGGATGCACTATTGGCTTTCAAATATTCATCAAAAAACATTGTAACCTATCAATATGTAATTCCTAACACAATGCAATTCATTGTAATACAACTTCAAAGAAGGACTCCAAGTATTGAGTTGCGATATTTGGATACTAAAGAAAGTATAGGTATCATAATTCTTTATTCCCAAAACCAAGGCCTCGCCAGTGATGAAAACAATCTAAACAACTTTGTAACTAATAATATTGTTATTCAAATATTTTATTAAGCCATGCTAATCGTATCTACTTTTAATATTCCTTGACAACTCCAAGGCAATCCCCCCCATGTAACGCTACCAAACTTCCATCTAGGTGTTCCTCTCTACGACCTTGAATGTTAGGAGAGTTGAGCTCCCTCATTTTAGCAACAATCTAGATTTTGCTTTTACACCCCTACATTGTAATTTCTTTTTTGGATGTACTTTCCAATGCCATTGACCTACTTTTGTGTTCATTTGTCGAACAATAGTAAAAATAACTCATCCTATCTTATCTTCACATGTGTTAAAGTATTCACTGGATTCACACCTTCAAGGACGAACCCAAAATTGATGCTTTAGAGATGCACCCCACCTCTTATGAAAGATTATCAATATCCTTAAACTAGAATAGATCCATCTTAACCCCGTATCAATTAAGCACTGAGAGGGATGAAAAAACCTAGTGTAAACCTCTCACTACTTAAAAGCTTTGGATTTTGTGAGATGGATCTATGGTAGTTTATTTTTTTAAGTACGGCGCTTTGTGATCGGGATTGGATCATTATATTATTTTTCATCTATCTCGATGCTTTCAAAGTGGAAACAAAATTGGAGGGATCAGCTTACAAGATCATTTTAGAGACAAGTCCCAATTTGGAAAATTTAGGTCAGAAACCGTCTGAAATCTTCTANGCTTTATATCTAATTTTGTTTTAGCTCACTTTGTTAAGTGGTACTTTTCGGTAATAAGTGGTAAAGGATTCAAAACATGCTCTCTATTTTTCAAGTGACTTTATTGCAAAGTGCATGCATTTAAGTTATAAAGTATTTTTTATGTTATAAAGTGACTTAAGGTGTAAATTGTATGTCGCTTAAGTTACAAGTAACTTAAGGTGCCAAATGTATGTCACTTACATTATATAGTGCACCCCATTGGTTGCATTTTAAAACTTTGGGGGCAACTCTTTTTCTAAGGGGGAAGGGCATGTTGTGTACATAATCACAACACAGTGAATATCTTTGTAATGAGGTCATATGTGTACGAATGCCACCTTTATATAATAAAGACCTAGACACGTGACATAAGCTTAGAGTTAGGGTTTATTTATAAATAGGACTTTCACCCTATCTTATGTATCTCATTATTATCATTATCAATATAGCAACTAACTTCAAGATATTATTCATGGAGATGTCTTCATCCATTTATTTGAATTAGTAGGTGTTATCTGACCCTCAAGTGTGGAGGTGGCCCCACCATTTCTATTTATGTTATGTTATTTCTAGTTTATGCAAGTGTCGTCCTATTCAATGTTTAGGGATGCACTATTGGCTTTCAAATATTCATCAAAAAACATTGTAACCTATCAATATGTAATTCCTAACACAATGCAATTCATTGTAATACAACTTCAAAGAAGGACTCCAAGTATTGAGTTGCGATATTTGGATACTAAAGAAAGTATAGGTATCATAATTCTTTATTCCCAAAACCAAGGCCTCGCCAGTGATGAAAACAATCTAAACAACTTTGTAACTAATAATATTGTTATTCAAATATTTTATTAAGCCATGCTAATCGTATCTACTTTTAATATTCCTTGACAACTCCAAGGCAATCCCCCCCATGTAACGCTACCAAACTTCCATCTAGGTGTTCCTCTCTACGACCTTGAATGTTAGGAGAGTTGAGCTCCCTCATTTTAGCAACAATCTAGATTTTGCTTTTACACCCCTACATTGTAATTTCTTTTTTGGATGTACTTTCCAATGCCATTGACCTACTTTTGTGTTCATTTGTCGAACAATAGTAAAAATAACTCATCCTATCTTATCTTCACATGTGTTAAAGTATTCACTGGATTCACACCTTCAAGGACGAACCCAAAATTGATGCTTTAGAGATGCACCCCACCTCTTATGAAAGATTATCAATATCCTTAAACTAGAATAGATCCATCTTAACCCCGTATCAATTAAGCACTGAGAGGGATGAAAAAACCTAGTGTAAACCTCTCACTACTTAAAAGCTTTGGATTTTGTGAGATGGATCTATGGTAGTTTATTTTTTTAAGTACGGCGCTTTGTGATCGGGATTGGATCATTATATTATTTTTCATCTATCTCGATGCTTTCAAAGTGGAAACAAAATTGGAGGGATCAGCTTACAAGATCATTTTAGAGACAAGTCCCAATTTGGAAAATTTAGGTCAGAAACCGTCTGAAATCTTCTAGAGCCATTTTGAAGCATCAAACGACCTCTTTTTTGGACCTACTATCTACTATGGAGCAAGATTCCATATTCTACACTCTGAGACCTTTCCAACTGTGCGTCAAACACCTCAATCAGAGTTTGTACATGAAAGTTATGCATCACGCAAGTTGACCTACCATGTTGACCACCATTGTATGAGAGGATGCCATGTCAACCCTCGTTACTCACGCATACAGGGCTAGCCACGTGACGACATTCAAGAAGATTCTAGAAGGTCCAAAACCTTATCACAATTGAGGGCTAAGTTGCACGAAACGGGGAAACGTTTCCAAGTTTCTGAAACCGGGACGATATGAAACAGGCCCCCCAAAAATGGAAACATCAAGGGAAACGCCATATATAAAAAAATTAAACGATATATATGTGTATATATAGTTTTTTTTAAATAAGACATTATATTGCAAAAAAAACATAATGATGCAAAAAAAAAATGCAATAATGATGCAAGAAAAACATAGAAAATGCAAAAAAATATATATTTCACTATTTGGGGGGCCCATGGCCCCCTTTTTTTTCTTATTTCGCCTCAAAGACACCCGAAACGCTGGCCGTACTCTGCCCAACTATGGAACAAATACAATGTTAAAGAATGGAACCCTTTCTCCTCCCAGCGGCCCTGTATTTAACATAGCCCGATAGTTGTCTAGGGTTAGGGTTTTGACTTCCTTAACCCTCAATCTAAGTTGCAGGAAACGCCCCCCCCCCCCTCAGTTTCGGGCAGGAAACCGGTACGAAACTTAGAAACCGGGCCGATACGGCCAGGAAACGCCCTTGGTTGTACCGTACAGTGTTTCCAAATCGTGAAACGTCGTACGGTACGGCCGAGGGCGTTTCCTGGCCGTACCGTACCGGTTTCTTGCCCGAAACCGAGGGGGAGGGGGGCGTTTCCTGCAACTTATATTGAGGGTTAAGGAAGTCAAAACCCTAACCCTAGACAGCTATCGGGCTATGTTAAATAAAGGGCCGCTAGGAGGAGAAAGGGTTCCATTCTTTAGCATTGTATTTGTTCCATAGTTGGGCAGAGAACTTACGAGTGGTACTTTGAGAGCATAACAAAGGAGGAGAGATCATATAGCAGCCATACAAGTCAGTGTCAAAGGCAACTCCACAAAGAGTGTCTCTTTCTTTATACTTGCATTTGAAGAAAAGAGAGTAGAGCAACCTCACCTTCTAGCTGGGTTTTCTCTCGCATTGGTTTTCCCAGGTTATATCTTGTGTTTATTTGTGGATGGTGTGTGAGTATTTATTTTTGTTCTCTATTTTCACATTTCATCTATTTCATACATTTAAGCAGATAACCAGTAATTAAAGAATCTGAGATCTAAAGGAAATTGACCTTCACAATAAAAATTTCAATATTTGTATTAGATTTGTTGTGACGAACTGTCCAATGGAATATCCACGACAGTTTACAGATCACTTTGGACCTCAACTCTTTTTTTTTCATTTTAGTTTATTAGCGTTACCCACCCATGTGACACATCTCTTACACCCCGAGCTATATAGTGCACCTCACTTCTCTTGATGCAATTCTTTGTTTCTATTCTTCTAGAGCATTAGATATATGTTACTATGTCATTCAAGCCAAAGGATTTCTTATAGAAGTCCATTAACATTATACATGTGAAATACATTTATGATTATATGCACATTCTACAATCATTACCAAAAGTTTTTTTACCTAGGTTCCCTTCGATCATTTACAACGCAACCTATGTCTTCGAGAAGCCCATGCAACAATAGAAAAGGGCATAGTTTAGCCCCACATAATCAAAAAAGAAAAACCTGTCAAAAGTTTAGCGTCAACTAACACTTTAGCCCACATAATCAAAATAGAACTTGTCAAAAGTTTATTGTCAACTAACACTTTGGCCCTCAAAAATGCCCAAAGTCACCTTAACATTATAGGCATTTACAAGTAAGGGCAATGGTAGACATACTATTTTGGGGCTTGGTGTTCACACAATAAAAAAACCAAACTAGATGATAGAGCTCATGACACACAGTTAGAACATTGCAAGTGCCCTATAACCTCATGGAACATGATTCTAGACTTCCTCTCTATATAGGCATAGTCTGGCTGTCAAATGTTAAATCATACCTCGTATGTCTTCAGTTTATTTCCTTTGACTTTGATATTCTAGGATCCAGATTGAAGCTATCTGTTCTTTAACTTCTAACTACTTTCAGCCCTGTTTGAGGCATGTTACAAATCGTTTCCAAAGGCCCGATTCTTAATATCATTGTTCCTTATATTTTCTTACAAATACTTTCCTGGCCCAATTCAAACAAGCAGGAAAGGGAAAGCTTCCATCATTTTCTTTCATTCTTTAAAAACTAGAAACTAAAATATGATTGAAATTTACAGAACATACAAGCATAAAAGTGTAATCATAGCTGAAGTAAAACTTACCTTACCAGTGGGACAGAAAATGACAGAAACATATTTAACTCATACAGGGCAAATTCAAACAAGTAAGAAAGGGAAAGCTTCCATCATTTTCGTTCCTTGTTTAAAAACTAGAAACTACAACATGATTAAAAATTACAAAACATACATACATAAAAGCATCATCGTAGTTGACATAAAACTTACCTCTCCTTCTCAATCAATCTCAAAAGGCCAGTAACTGTCTTATGCTCAACTTCTGTACATAAAGACAGATGCTTTCGGAATAATTGCAATCCCATGTCCCAAAGAGAACGAACATTTGCAGTTTGTATAACATATGTACGATCAAGATATAGAGCTATGCTCCGAATCATTAGCATTTGATCACAAAGATCTTGCCAACATTTTTCAACAAGTGACAGAAACACTACAGGATCAGGACTCTGCCCAACTAAAGACTGTAATGTGGCAGCAATGTGTGCCTCACATTCCTGCTGAAGCCGACTGTAAAGGTTGCCTGCCATTTTGTGTAAACAAAGGTCCTCTACAGCCTATGACAACAATTAAAACACTTTTATGTCAAGATGGGGAGTTTAAAATGTAATAAATACCAGTTCTAGTTCTGAAAGTAGACCATGTGAAGACCATTGCCATACCTGATACAGTTCCTCAAGGCTGCAGGATACTGGTTGCTTCAAATGAATGGCATTCACAGCTTCTTTAAGTTTTGCCCAGGTAACCTCTTCAAAATTAGTGGGTATCTTTGGCTTCTCTACAAACACCAAAAATAGATGATGACAAACTATAGCACCATTTCATTAAATACTGCAAAATACATAGACACAAACAGAATGCAACTAAAGAACACAATCAAATAAGGCACAACTTAAAGGATTGTTCAAATGACAGAGTGTGACATAAAAATCTCAATATGCATACATAGCATAATCTCCAGTCTAGACGAGAAAACGTATAAAGGCGATCAATGTTACTGACCCATTTGTTCTACAACTTCTAAAGGTGCTTTTGAAAAGAATGATTTGGAAGCATTCTCATGCTTTGCTCTCTTTGGCATAACATCCAAATGAGAAGAGAAAAAAACGACTACAGGCCAGTTACACTGCTAACCCATTTGATCTGCAACACCAAAAGGTCATGGTGATGCAATATTTTAAAATCATTGCCATTATCTTTACTCTACTTCACTTCAAAATTATTCTTACCTGAAACTACTCGAGTGATTTTGTTCTCTTTGGCATAATCCTTAGTACATGTTACAACAAATTCTAGCACCCACAAAAGTGTAAAGTCCCAAGCACCAAGGTGATAGCTTTGTGTAATTCAGGAAGGCTGCCCACTGTCACCTCAGCAGTTCTTCCCCACACTTTAGGTTGGCTATTCTACAACACAAGGGGGGTTTTCCCTAAGGTAGGATTGTTAAGGCTATGGAGTGGAGGCTCAAGATGAAGTTTGAAAAGTAAGCCTTAACAAAAAAAAGGTTGTAGTGCATGGAAGGAAATGATAATGGGGAAAGGGATATGGGAGAAAAGAAAATGAGAAGAAAAAGGAGACAAGGAAATGAAATGATATGATAAGAGACCAGTGCTTATCAACCTATTGGGCCAATGGAGTCATGAAATATTGCATTAATGAAAGAGTTAATTTGCCACAATCAACTACTTTGACGTAGGCTATATGGTAGAAAGGCCTAATTTGATGCAAATAACCTATTTCGATGAAAGAACTAGTGTTGGTATATTTATCATTTAACTATGTACTCAAGGTAAAAAGAACTAATTTTGACACAATTCATCTTAAGTGTTTGCTGAAAATACGTGTGGAAACTAGTCTTGGAGAGCTGGATTTGCCACTCATCACACAAATATGAAGGTGTTGTTTTATGGCTGAATTATGATTCCAATCAGCAACTAATTTGATAGAAGATGGATAACAATTGCATAAATAGAACAGCAAGAAAAACATGTGAGAGAACCTCCTCACATTGCTTTACTCCTAAACGAATAGGCCTACACATTAGCATGATAGCAAAGTAGTTTTCTATAACACGTCAATAACAAAATTGAAGAGCATAACGAGACCATACAACAAAATAAAGCAATACCTCACTTCTTCATTAAGTTTTCAAGCTTGATATACAATGGAGCCCAACATCAACCCTCCAAACTCCTATTCTCCTATCACTTTTCAATCTCTCCACATTCCAAATCACCCATCTATGAGTGAAGAGAAAATTCATTTTATAGAGGGAGCTTAATCTCTCTTACAATAAAATACAATGTTTTCCTAACCAACTCCATGACAAGTTGAACAATAATAAAATATTGTCGTTAGGTCTTATTATCCCCATTTTGTGGATAACTAAGAAGATTATGTCCCGAGGCCTTCAGGTTGCAGATATGGAGTTCTGAGAGACTACATGACCAACAGTACCCCTTTGACAAATGGAAAACCCACTCACCACCACAGATGGTCACAGTTTTGCAAATGGCATCCACCACACCAGCTGGCTTCCGGAAGGCAGTGGGCCTTGCTCCATGAGGTACGAGTCAGTATTATGGTGAGAATCATTTCAATATTTAAGCCATGTGATTATGTTGTATCTTAGATTACTCTAGATTTCATGATATATGCTTGGACATTATGCCTTTTGCCCCGCTTCACCTTGGTGGTTGACATTGTGCCCTAGGAAGTGGTTTTCCTTGGGAATGGGTTTGCTACTGGGAACTCCCTTAATGAGCCATCGTACCGTTTCCAACCATACTTACAACTTTCCATCATTATTCCCCTCCATTTCCTTATCTCTTGGGATTTTAGGGTGTATTGACCCAAGAAGGGGTTGTCCCTCATTCTATGGGAAGAAGTGGTTGAAGGTCCAGAGGGTTTGATGTTGGGTAAAAGATAAAAGCCTTGTATAAACCTTCCAGATGCTTCACCTAGGGATCACCCAAGAAAGGAATAAAACACTCATCTTTGAGTAAAGGGGACCCACAATTTAATAAAGAATGCTTAAAAGGTTAGTTGAAGGATAAGAGGTCTCATCACGAGCCGACCTATCACGTCCATGAATATCTAGTGGTATGACATTACCATCATCTAGTCACCAAACCAGGGTAATGGCTCTAAGTTGCATGGCTGAGAGAAAGGGAGTCTCATCACGAGCCAGCCTTCTCATTTCCATTAGGTGTTTGTGGGTGACATTGCCATCACTTGGTCACCACGCCAGGGCAGTGATATTCAACCTCTCCTTATGCTATATTGAAAGAAAATAAAGAAAGAAAGATAAAAGGCAATTGATGGGCTTGGAAAAAGTGCATTGCGGACGAAGGTACCACACAACCTCTACAAAGGCACCCAGAAATGAGACACTACGACCCCTTATATGTCATGAGCCCTATGCCCATTGAGTCTTAACCCCAACCACTTAATCCACTTTACATGGCTTATAGAGGGATCTCTTGGAAACTCTCCTTGACCTAGGGTAAGATCTACCCAATAGGACACCTCGTCAACCCTCCCATATTCAAGCTTGACAAGTCGCATAGTGTCTTTGAGCAGTTAATTATT
Organism: Picea sitchensis; assembly: GCA_010110895.2. NCBI lineage: Eukaryota > Viridiplantae > Streptophyta > Pinopsida > Pinales > Pinaceae > Picea > Picea sitchensis. Next base: position 74,563 of record SNQJ01S0051684.1, read on the forward strand.
TGATGCACATGCTTAGATGGCTTATTTATTGATTGGATTCACTTATCATGATGTTATGACTTGAGATCCTTGGATGGCGTGCTCATTTGTCTTTGCAGGACCTAGTTGGTGGACAGTTTTGGAAGAACAAGCCTAGCTTGGGCATCCATGGGGCTACAAGCCCACAGGTTGGATGCCAAGGGCCCACATGTCGGATGAGAAAGATCAGACTTGGAAGGCCTTGACGATGACTTGGATAACATTGCCCAACCCTTACTTGCCAAACGATTTGCCCAGGAGGGGCAAAACGTCCTCTTTTTGAGCTTGACATCATGTTTGGGGTGCTAGCGCATGGTGGTGAGGTGCCACTCATTTGACACAAGGACATTTTGAGGAGAAGAGGGTCTTCGCCATGATGAGAGTGTTTAGATGCTTGACATGTGGCCTTTGGAGGCCTACTCGTACTTCTCCAACACCAACGACCTTCTCCTAGCACCAAAACGTCCCCTAAAGGGGTGACATCCATGTAAATTAGGGTTTTATTTGTGCAAAAAGTGAAATTTTAAGTGAATTGTTTAATATTACTTTGTTAAGGGGGCAAGATTAGGGTTGTTGACCCCTAATCTTGTGGTTTACCCCTTAATTTGTGGACAAGTCACCTTGGTGACATTTTGTATATAAATAAGAGATCATAAGATCTCATTTTAACATAACTCTCCCTCATTGTGATAAGTATTGGTCTAAAATTTTCGCTACACTTSGCTCTTTTTATCTCTTGTGCACTTGTTTATGGCTATATTGATGAATGGTTGATGGAGGAGTGAGGCGCTAGCCTTGGATGATGTTTTTCTAGCTTTTATGGTGGATTATCTTGGCATCTCTCTTGATCTTGGTATGGTCTTTTACTATTATGCTATCATTTTTTTCAAGTCAAGGATTGTTGTGCTAGGAGCTAGGTGGGAAGTATAAAGGCATACACCCCCACCATAGTCTTCATCATTTTATGCTTCATCTCATTGATTATACAAGGGTTTGTTAAGAGAAGTATAAGGGCATACACCCTCTTAGCTTATACCCTAGCTAGAGAAACTTGCCTTGGGAAGTAAAAGGACTTACAACCCCAAGGAGGTAGCTTCTCTAGCTCTTTCTTTATTTGACTCCATTAACCCAATAATAAAGGCACTAGTCATACTTTTGTGCATTGGAGATATAAAATTATTGCCTTGGGAAACGCAAACTTCGGTCTTTTGAAAGGTTTCTTGCTTGAAGTTGGTTTGCCTCATTAAGAGGAGTCTTCCCCTACTAGGGCATCCCCTCTCTCCCACTACTTCTTGTTGTTGTTATAGAATTACAACTTCAACCATTAGGGTTGCAGAAACCCTAACTTATTTACTTGAATAACTCTCTTATCAACCATTGGATTTTGCTCAAAGTTTGCACACTTATTCTCCTTGGTCCAACGCACTTTTTGGCAAATTTTGAGGGGATTTCAGTGGCTGATTTTCTTGCTATAATACATTGAATGTTACAGCCATAAGGCTGATATAATTTGCTGCAGACAAGTGTTTACAACAGCCTTAGCTTTTATGCTAAGAATATTGGTTTTTCATCTTGAGTTTAGCTAGTCATTTGCTAGTCTCTCTTACATTTTCTACTTGATCTATAGCATTTATTGAGCAGCTTATAGTACCATATTATTGTTGATATATATATTGTTGTCTACTGCTGTAAATTAGGGACAACAAGCTTAATTTGTTGATTCAACTAACATACATCATTGCAAAGTGGTTTTTCTTGTGTCTCGGGTAGGTATTTCACCATTTACAGGTTACTCAACATACTTGGCAACCCTTGGACCTTATCAAGATTTCATTCCACACTTTTCACTCCACTTAGATTTGACCTCTAGGGGCTTCACTTCCACTTCCCTCCATCTCCGTCTCAATCCCCCTAGGGTCATCGGGATTCCTCCCTAGAGTGACCTAGTCACCCTTGAAGTGCAGGACCTACAACGAGGTTACATTGGGTGTAGGATTCCCAAGTTGTAGCATTTTCTTTGTGGTTGGGTCAGGCTTTGCCCAACCTACAACTTGACTATAACAGGTTTTATCACCATCATAGTTAACTGGAAAAAGAAGTTGGAGTGGCAAGGTGTTACATGTGTGCCTATTGACCTGCTAATAGGAGAAGAGAGTGTTGATGTGCTATGGATTGCTCGAGTAGCTTGGAGATGAGATTTTGAGGAGAATTCCGAGTAAAAGGGACCCAAAGGAAGCTGGAATTGCAGAATAAAAGTAGCTAATCTTAGGTTTTGATACAAACTGATATTGGTACAGTTAAGAACAACGCAAAATACTCACACACATGTAAAGATGAATGCAAGTAATAAAAGAAGATTGTTGCAATTGTCCATGATGTACACTCTATATTGTATTAGGTATCTATAAAAATACAATTCTAATACATAGTTGGACTAAGCCCACTGGGAACTAGTGACTAAGTCTCATCATTCCCTCCATCTCTCTCCATTCAACATTGCCTACAACAATAAGTTAAACATTGTTGAGATTAAGTTAAAAAATATGGCATTTAGATTAATGGACAGCAAAAAAAATGCACTAATGGGAATCTAAAATGCTATATTAAAGGTTGCAATTGCTAATTTGCTATCTTGCATATATGATCAAGGATAAATGTTATTGTGAGAGATTGAAAGTACGTATTTTTACAACTCATATTGTATGAGGTTTCACATTGTGATTTTCATCACGTTGATGCAGTTTGCAGCTGCATCACGTTGATGCAGTTTGCAGCTGGTACCCATGGAGCATTTGGATGGATTTGAGGATACACACCCTCAAGGAACCTCTTCTCTTCTTGACAGTGGAGAACTTGATGGGGATCTTTGGTGGAGGAGATTCACTTCCCTGTGGTGGATGATCATCTTACGGTCCAGTGCTACTTTCATGCCTTTGCTTGATGGATCACTCTCTTGACATATGGATGCTTGCAACTTTGTCATATTTTTTCTTGGAGCATCTTGGTGACTATGCATCATGGTGTTATTGGTTTGTCAACAGAAATGTGTGTTCTACATGATCGCTTTTTATTGAGTATGTGGTGGGGAAATACTTTATGTTTGACGAAGTTAACACCTTTCTTATGTTTCTTTATCCAGTTACTAAGAGGAGTTATGCATAACAAAAGCCAACAATTTCCAGTTCAAACAGCAGGAATTCTTTAAAATTTAATTGTAAATTTTCCAAGCCTAGGTGATTGTTGTCCTAATGTTCTCTCGTTGAATATCTCAAAATAGAATTTATTTAAAGGCAGAAAATTAAATTTTTGAACATTGCATCAATCACGCAACAGCTAAAAAATGAACAGCAGAAGAAATAAAACACATACACAGGAATTTCTCCTTTTAATCAACCTTTCATTCCTTTGATCAAAGCTTGCAAGGTGACCTCTGCAGCCTGCTTTGAACCAGCTGCTGCAAGGTAAATAAAATCACCTCAAGCAGCAATGTACGACCAGATCTAAGGGTATATGGCCTATGCATGAAGAAAGGACTGCTATAGCAATGATACAGCCTGTTGTACTTGCTGGTCACTTCAACAATCTGCTCTTCTTCTCCTTGAATGCACTCTGCCCTCTTTCAACTCTCTTATTGTCTTCTCATGTATGTGATTAACCTATCTTGTCCTATTTATGCTTTGGGAGAAGATAACTAACCTCCTCAATCCTAGTGGCTAATCTGCTCAATCCTAGCTGCCACCTATCTCGATCTTGAGATGTACAACTAAGATTAAATCCTAATCTAAGTCGTTGATGTTCTAGAACTTTTAGATCATTTTTTTTAGATTCCTAAGACTAGTTCACTTCAAAACATTAGACTTTTCTTTTAATTTTCAACCAAAATCACAAGACAGAATTATTTCCCACTTTTCCTAAGTGGTCACTAATAAAATGTCTCAAACCACTTCTTGCATGTTCATACTGAACCTGTGCAGGAAGTTTTTGCTCAAGCTACATTTCTCAAAACTCCCTCTTATGAAGGAAGAAATTCTGCACCAATCCAAGTCTATCTCTAAATGCTTCAAATTTCCTATTTGTTGAGGGCTTGGTCAGAATATCGACTCCCTACTAATATGTGGGAATATAGTGGAGCTTCACTACTCCCTTCTGAATCTTGTCTCATGTGAAGTGATATCTGATCTCTATGCACTTGGACATGTCATGAAACAATGGATTCTCAGAGAGTTTGATACAACTTTGATATTAACAATAAATGATTGTGGGATCCAACTCTTGATCAAACAATCCTACAAGTAACTTGCGAAGCCAAATGGCCTCACAACTAGCAGTGTTGGCTACCATGTATTCTGCCTCTATTGAGCTAAGTGCCATGAAGCCTGCTTCCTGCTAAGCTAGGATATCATTGTTGATCCCAAGCTAAAGCAACACCCTAAGGTGCTCTTCCTATTTGCTATATTGCCTGCCTAATCTAAAGTCTAAATACCCTTGCAACTTCACTTTACCGTCTCCAAGATATCTCAAACCATACTCCACTATGTCCCTCAAGTATCTGAGCACACGTTTCACTGCTACCCAATGCTCTTGCCTTGGCTCCACCATGCATTAACTCAAGGTGTTCAAGTGTTGACCAAATACATCAAGGAACATATCAGCGACCTATACAACGTGGGATCCACCAACTCTGTATTTGAAGTTGTCACATTCTTCAAATTAGTGATTATGGGTGTGACCATAGATTTGTAATCCTCCATCTGAAACCTCGTTAGGATCTCAACAACATACTTACCTTGCACAAAGAAAATCTCCCTTGGTTTCTGCCAAACCTCCAAACCCAAGAAGTAATGCATCATGTTGGTGTCCTTCATCTCAAACTCGCTTCCCATATCTGCTTTGCACCCTACAATGAAATTTTCTATACCTATAAGAAACAAACAATGTACATACAACACCATAATGAGCAGATTGGTCCCAACAAATATATAATATAAGTTAGGATCTTCTTCACTTTTGGTGAAGGTTGAAGCCCATACTCTGTAGATATCCATCTTTCTTGGAATACCATGTTCTTGATGCCTCCTTAAGTCCATATAAGGCTTTCTTAAGCCTACAAACATGGGACTCCTTCCCACTTACCTCACAGCCCAAACTGCTCTATGTACACTTCTCTTTGAACTTCTCAATGTTGCCATATACTACATGCTTGATTTTGTATAGCCATTTGGAACTTGCTATTGACTTCCCCTCCGATCTTAGCACTATGGCCCAAACATCATTCTTCATGAAGGTGTACTCCTCCACCATGGCATCCCACCATAATTGCTCATTTGTTTCCTCCTAAAAGTTGAAAAGCTTAGAATCTATGATGTTGCTCATCAATGACAAGTAGTCTAAAAACTGTTAATATTATGGTAGTTGCGGGAGGTATTTACCCCCACGTGTGAACCTGACGAGAATAGAAGACTCCGGGAAGCAAGAGAAACCCTAATGAATTGGCTAATAACCCTAGAAGCCTTGACGGCTCAAGAAGATAATTTATATTAGGCTATTAGCCTCCAAGAGAAGAAGTCGGCCAAAATTAATAATAATATACTGAACAGACACATACCCAGAAGGAGAAGTCGGCCCCAGCAAACTGGCAGGATTACTATAAATACAGGG
>SNQJ01S0051685.1:31037-46085 GCA_010110895.2 Picea sitchensis
ATACAAACATTTGGTATCTCTTGTCCATTGTGATTATGATTCTATTGTTCTTAATCTGGTCAATTATGTTTTAACTGTTGTCTTGTAAGAAGAAAAGTTATAAAAGTCCACACACTAATTCACCCCCCACTCTTAGTGTGGGCGGTGTGTTCAACAATTGGTATCAGAGCGAGTTCCTTCAACACAGTTTAACCACTGGAAGGTAGATCCTGAAGAAATGGGTGGACATATGGCTCTCTCTACAATTGAAGCTCTCTTATCTAATGGAACAGATTATTCCTCATGGAGAGAAAATATGAAACAATATTTGAAGTCAAAAGGATCTGAAGTTTGGAATTCAGTAGTAAGAAATCCCTGGGATTGAACTACATCAAATAATCTATCCAAGATTACAGTCCAAAGAAGCGAAAGGAATAAAAATGAAGTGGCATTGAAGATTCTTCTCAATGTATTATCAAATACCATCAAAGCAATCATAGGACTATGCACATCCGCCAAGGACTTATGGCTGAAGTTAGAAGAGATGTATCAAATCAAAAGACAAGACACAAAAGACATTCCTATCAAGGATGAAGAGGAAGAATCATCCATCAATAAAGTTAAAGACTCTCCACAATATTTCGATTGCAATATTGAGTCTTCTACAGAGGACATGGGTGAAGCTAAAGATGAACATGTCCAAAAATTAGAAAAAGAAGACTCTGAGTCAGATGAAAATACAATAAAAGAATGTTCTGTTAGCATTTATCCCATGGAATATGTATAAGAATAACTATCAAAGGACAAACAAAAGGTTGATTGGAGTCTCTATGAATACCACTATGACCATAATGATTAAGACTATAGATATCTTCATTACTACACTAAATAATTTCTTGAAAAGAGTCAAAATGGTGGCACCGAATCCCAAGCACCTACCTCAGCAGGTCCCGCGCCTGACCTCCCAGTCTTAAGGATCATTCTAATTTCCCTTTCTCGAGCTGAACTAGCTCTTTTGATTCCCACTGGAATCTCTGTTAAACCCCGATCCACAAGTCCTTCCTTTTCCTTCACGGCCTGAATGCGACCGTGAACATTTTTCCCTCAGGAAATGTAAACTTCGGGTGTCAAGGTTTCTTAATTCTCGATGTCACGAGGACCACTATTCTCGTGATCTCCCGATCACTGATCTTCCGATATGTCGCTGCACCTCTTTCTCTGCGACTAACCCTCAGGGCTAAGTCTTGGCCCACACGACCACTACACATAAAACTACAGCTCTATTTTCGGGGTCGCGCAACTCAAGCGCTCAACCTCTCGTCCACTGGACCCCCGAAATGCCGATCCACGAAACGATGATGCGTAGAAATGCTTTAATACCCTTTAGCCCCATGGCTATCTCCTGGTCCATGTGACCGCTATTCCATATGACCGCAGTTCTATGTATTTCACGATTTCGGGCTTTCAAATGCCGTAACGCATGGACACTTTGTCCTCAGGATTCCCGATCCTCCGAATCCTAATTTCCCGATATGACGTCAGCTAGGAAACCCCTTTCAGGATTTCACGATTCAAATGCTCTGAACGTCTTGTCCTCTGGATTCGTGAAACAATGAATCTCGATATGCTGATGGACTCTCCTATCGGGATTTTCCCCCGAACTCTTGGATTTCCGCCACACGTCCTCCGATGATGGACGATCCTCAATCGTTTCGCGATTTTGTGAAATCAAATGCCAAAATGTTCTACATCCTATCCTCTTGATCCCTGAAGTCCCGACATGTGAAATGCCGACAGACTCACAGTCTCCGCCACGTGTTCCAACCGATGGACAACTCAAATCTGTTTCAGGGTTTTCAGCCTTAAGATTCCCGATCCCCTGTCATCGAGACTTCTGATGGAAAATTCCTTTCAAGACTTCACTCCCCTGTTCATGAAGGCTTAACTCCCTCACAACTCCGGTCAGATCCAATGGCTGACGGGTATTCTAAGAAAGATCCAACGGTTCAAATCGTTTCTCCTGTGCGCTCCTCCTGCTCCCTGAATGTGAAAACTCTCAATGGTCCAGATCCTTTCGGCAGATCCGACAGCAGTTGTTGCTCCTCCCGAGATTTGGCGCTTTCTTTCGATGCTTGGAAGATTTCTCCAAGACTAAATGCCTTGACCTTTTCCTTTCCTCTGCGAGCTCCAAAATTTCAAGTTCTCGCCTGCGCATATGAAAATGTTGTCTCTCCTAAGATTTATAGACTCTGAACTCCTCCAAAGAGTTCTTCGACCTCTACGCTCATTACAGCTATGGCTCCGTGCACTGAAAGCACTACTTATCCTGAGCTTATCCTTTGAATCCTCATGGGATTCTTTGACTTTTGTGCTCCTCTGCAGAATCTTCACGCACACAAAGGTGCTATCCCTTCTGGGCTTATCAAACACTCAGATCTCTAAGGAAATAAATCCTTCTTCCTTTCTCCTATAGATGGAGAATTTGGATGCCCTCCTAGCTATCCTTCACTCAAGCAACCTGTTGCAGAATCCTTCAGGGTGTTCAACAACCCTGCGAAGATTCCTCAGTGGATTATTCCTCTAGAATATAGAACTCAACAGAGTTATCTTCTTGTGCCTGTCTGCACACTGTCTTAATGCCCTCCTAGCAGAGTTATATAGAACTCACAACAGATTTCTTTTGTGCACTCTTTGCAGCTACTCAATGCCCACCTGGAAGAGCTTTACAAAACTCCTCAGAGCTTTTGTCTTCTTTTGAACTCACAACAGAGTTCTTTTGTGCACTCCTTGCACTGGCTCAATGCCCACTTGGCAGAGCTTCATAGAACTCCTCAGAGATTCTATATGCAATTGTGTTCTTCTCCACAACCTTGCCTTCTGAGGTGTTTAACAACCTCACATAGGTCTTCCCTAAATTGTTGATTTCAACTTCTGTGCCCACATGGCACGCCTTTGTCTGACTCCGCAGAGTTCAGAAATGCACCCTCTGTGCACGACTATCAGAACCCACAACGTTCTGTCACACCCTCCTGGTGTGAAGCCTCAAATACCTCTCAATCTTGAAGCCAAAACAACTCCTGCAAGTGCATAAACATAACATACATTCACAACATATAAAGAACACTCACAGGCATTCATTTAACACAGAAATATGTAGGAAAAACTGTTGTTCGTATTAAAATGGCAATGCCAGTTTGTACAAGGTGTTCCTGAGCACGGCCTGTAACAAGGTCTTGGCTCCTTCTCTTCTGCTCTCTACTCGCATACTCTCTCTCATGAGATACAATTACCATCCCTAATATATTTTACATGAGGAGGCTCTTAGAGATCTTCCCTCCAATCTACCTACCCTATCCAATTACATTGAATGGGTTATCTAGTCCACCATCTGGATCTATATCTCAGCCTTACAAACATTAAATACCTACCTACTCTAATGCATGCACAAAGGCACGGCTCCATGGCTCAACAACCTACAACATTAATTACATTCAAATTCAAAATTGAAGATGAGGGCTGCGCCTCTCTTCATCCTTGAATGCACACGCTGACGTGGTTGGTTGGCTGGCTGGCTGACGTGGAGAGATGCTCCTGCATCACAAAAGAATATCTTGAAAATAAAGGAAATGATCAAGGACAATGAAAAGATAATATATGAGCATGATAATCAATTAGAAGAAAAAGAAGAGGAGATTGAGAAGCTGAAGAAAGAAATTAGTCAAGTAAAAGAAAAGGAGAAGGTAGATGATCAACTTAGCAATCAAAAGCATATCCTGGAAATAAAAGAAAAGATCAAAGACAATGAAGAAATCATATATGTGAAAAAGATTCAGTTAGAAAACAAAGAAGAAGAAATCAAAAGATTAAAAACAAAAGTTATTGATCTAACAAAAGAAAAAGAAAAAGAGATCAAAAGATTGAAAACATAAGTTACTGATCTAACAAAAGAAAAGAAAGAAAACATCAAAAGATTGAAAACAAAAGTTACTGATCTAACAAAAGAAAAGGAAGAGGAGATCAAGAGACTGAAAAATGAAATCAATCAAGAAAAAGAAGAAGCGAAGGAAGATGATGATCCAAGCAAAACCCTTGTAGATCTAAAATAACTAAGGGAAGGCTATGTCAATATTAAAATCCAACTTGAAGAAGCCAAAAGAAGGGAGGAGGTAGTGAGGAACCAGCTGAACAAAAGGGAAGAATCATGTCATATGCTGGAAGAAGAAGTTGTGAATCTTAGAAGGAAGGTTGAGAAGTCAAACACCCAAATCAAGTTCTTGAACAACTCCATGACCCTAGATGAGATCTTTGATAGTTAGATATCACCAAATGAAAAATCCGGTCTTGGATACAAAAAGGAAGAAATCAATACTTCTAAGAAACCTAATGCAGGTCCTTCATTTGTAAAAGGTGAAAATAGGTCTGACACAGGTCCTTCATTTTTAAAGGATGAAGACAGGTCTGACACAGCTCCCTCATTTTTAAAGGATGAAGACAGGTCTGACACAACTCCTTCATTTGCAAAAAGTGAAAGGATGTATGACTCAAGCTCTTCATGTTCAAGAAATAAAAGAAACACTAACAAATTTAGAAGATCAGATCAAGGAAGACACCCAAAAGATACTCATACACCTCAAAGCAATTTTAGAAGAGAGACACCTTCATGGATGAATCAAAGAAGGTATGAGAGTGTTTTTAATGTTTATTATTTTTCTTGTAATGAATATGGTCATAAAGACTTGAATTGTAGGAATCATGGAAGAAAACAAGTTGTTAGGTTCAACAACAGTATAAGATGTTGGAATTGCAATCATGTTGGACATATTTCTACACATTGTTACACTATGAGATGATATAGTTGTCGTGGATATGGCCACAAAGCCCATAAATGTTGGAACTCAAGAAAACAGTCAATGAGAAATGCTTCATACAATATGACAAAAAGAGTAAATGAAACATGGAAGAAAAATGAATTTGTAGTAATAGAAGATTAGAGAACAAAGTTCAAGAAACTAGGACACTCATAGATGTGGATAGAAAACACTGAACAAGTGAACATGAGTGAAGTTGATTGTTGCAAAAAGAATTGAAGTCATGTGACAAGCATAGTATAAACTTTATCAGACAAATTTAGAGCAATGTACAGTAAAGAAGCATCTTGGATAAAGATGGATACATTTGGTTAGAGATCGATGAGAATCAATGGGCAGATACAAGGGTTATTTGAAAAATATGAGCTACAATTGCGCAATTCTCTAGTAGGACAACAACATCCACAAAAACAACATTCTTATGTACAAAATGATGTACATGACATCCTGTATAGATAACAAGAGGAGAGACCCTGTCAGAAAAAGATACCCTTTTAGAAACAAAGGGGGAGAACATTCTGTAACAACTCAGAGGAAGTATTTTGATTAGTAAATAAGAAATTATTTAGATTAAGTTTTGAAAAGACTTGATCACTACAAAAATTGGTATCAAGAAGACTACTCATTTGAAACAAAAAAATCCCAATCAACTGAGATAAGAAGTTAGTAAATTAACAGGGGAAGAAACCTTGTTAGGAAGAGCTACCTTTTCAGAAACAAATGGGGAGAATAGTTAGAAGCAGAGAGAGATCATATTGACAGGGGAAGTCATTCAGTTATGACAAGCAGAGCATGATTGTAGGAAGAGTTACCCAAGTTCAGATTCTAGTTAGTAACATACAGAGCTTTACCACATGAGGAAAAACCATTTTCCATTGATGTCAAAGGGGGAGAGAAAACTTCATAAGAGGAAAGCATCATCACAAGGGGATTTTTGTATATGAATTTAGTGTGTTTCCCTCAATGACAAAGGGGGAGATTTTTGGACATATTGTCATTGATGTCAATAGTCGATGTGATGATTTGTTGTTAATGATGAATTACCACAGATGAGATTGTCATTGATGTCAACAGTATATCAATTAGGATAAGATGTCAAAAAATATACTAAAGATCGACAAAAGAACATCACCTTAAGGATGAAAGCAATTCATGATTATTGTTGATCACGATAGGATCAACAATGTTCCTATGATCAAAGATCAGGAGAATTAGCAACTAACTATCAGTGCATAAAAGAATGCACAAACAATTATTAAATCTCATGAGAGTTAGTGAATGAAGAGCACATTCTAGAGATGTCGTTAGATCGATGGAAAGACTGAGAAGTCAACCAATGCACAGGAAAAGGTGAGAAGCCTCAACAACTGTCTGATCAAGAAATTGACAGTGTTGATCATCTCATATAATGGACATCGGTCATATGAGTGACCGTGGGCTTGAGGACCATTGGAGGATCGTGACCATCGGATCTCCAAGCCATATCAACAACAGGGATGAATTGCGGAGAGCGAAAGAAGAATTAAAAAAAATCGCTAGTTCTAACCTCGCAATTGGTCTAGATCGTCAGATCTCATAGACTTTGATATCGACGATTGTGGTTGATCCAACAAGCGATCAGTTTAAGTCAGATTAAGTCATGACCGTCGGATGCGCAATCGCCAGATCAACGACAGGGATGAATTGCGGACATCAAAAGGATAATTAAATATCGCGCTAGTTCCAATCCCACAATTAGTCAGGACCGTTCGATCTTATATCTTTGAATATCGAAGATTGTAGTTGACTCAGCAACAACGCACAAATTCCAATTACAGAGTTTGGGTGACGATTTAAATCACTCGCAAGTTGTGGTTCTACAATCATCCTTGATCGTGGATCTACATTGAGAATCTTCACAACCGTTGGATCACTTTTGAGTGGAAGGACACGATAAGAGAGGTAAAAGGGATGAGAGTTTGATTATCTGAATACCCGCCAGCCATTGGATCAAAACCGAATTCCCCAGTCGTCGGATCATTTTCGAGTGGAAGGATAAGATAAGAGAGGTAAGAGATGAGATCTAATTTATGTGAATTTTCGTCAGTCGTTGGATCATCCTAAGTGGAAGGATAGGATAAGCTAGAAGATATGAATCGCAGACAGATCGAGCCATCGATCTAAGATCCTGATCAATGAAAAACATTTGTTTCGGGTATAAAGATGTGAGGAGGTTAAGCTTTGGAAAAATCTCACTTCATATTTTCCAGTTTGAGATTTGAAACACCCGAAGCCTCGAGAGCTGGAAATCTGAAATGAATAAGGACCATCAGATTTGGAGGATATACGATGACCATTAGATCAGGGTTGTTTGTCAGTAGACCATGTCAGCAAGGACACATGGAAGACCATGTCAGAAGACCACATATACAAGGACATGTGGAAGACCACGTCTTCAAGGACATGTGGAAGACCACAACGTCAGCAAACCACGTCTACAAGGACATGTGGAAGACCATGTTAGCAAACCATGACAACAAAATACATGTGGTAGACCATGTCAGCAAATACACATGGAATAATCAGATGATGACAAGCGTCAAGAGGAAATTGGCTCGTGCCATGTCAACAAGTGACATAAGCAAGTTACGTCACTCTGGTAGAATTGCTTTGGGAGTTTCACCACCAAGAAATGTCAAAAGTCCCAAAGTCCCGATGGACGAAGGTATGAAGTCACTCTCAGCCATCGATCTGAGATACCATTCGGATACTATCTTGATCATTAAATCGAGGAGATGAAAATGTGCCACATAAGGAAATCCACATCAGCAAGACTACGTTAGCAAGGACATATGGTGCAGTTAGAGAATGAAAAGTGTCAAGCTGAATCAAATTTTCAGGTACATGCAAATCATGAATCAGAGTGACACATGGTAGCTACTTGGCTCGCGACATGTCAACAAGTGATGTAAGCAAGTTACGTCACTCCAAGAGTTTTACCACCAGCACTTGACCAAAGTCTCGAATGTCGAAGTCCTGGAGTGGACACGAGATGTCCAATCTGAAGATCACTTCAGGAGAATTCTTGACCTTCGATCTACTATAGTGGAAGGATAGTGTAAGTGCAAGTATTAACTGACAGCAAGCGGTCTCCACCACTTGTGACTTGCTCAGCAGGTGATCACTCTGGAGGAAAGAAGGGGTTGAGATTTGAAATCTCCAAAGTCCAGAGACCCGAAGGATATCTCTACCATCGATATGATGTCGGGTGTACTCTCAACCGTTGATCAAAACATAGTGGAAGGATAGTGTAAGTATAATAGACAAATTCACAGAGTAAATGGTGGCCATAGATCTCATTTCTTGATTAATTCCTAGCTGTTGGATTAAGCAATGAAGTATAGGTCCAAGGATCGAATATGACCATTGATTTGGTTCCTTGAAGTAAACGTGAATCGTTCGACCTATTCGGCGAAATCCTCTCTAGGAGATTTGACATGTTGCAAGTCTCGAAGTCCCGAAGGGCAAAGTCCCAAAGTCCCGACAATCATCCATCTGATCGGGAGATTGAATCGTTCCCGTTGAATTGATAAGTGCTCAAGCACTTGTCTTGCCTAACGTTTGATTAACGCCATTGGTCATATGGTAAAGAAAATCAAAAGGTAGAATGGAATGCGTCGCTTAAATTGATAAGCCTGTGGTTCTACGCCTATGATCATATGAACATGGTTTGAAGGAAGCGCCTATTTTTGTTATCACAAAGACGAAGGAAATTGATCCATCCCTGTGATCGATTTATGAAAGAAAAAGGGGATGTCGGGTTTAAAGTTGAAGACCCGAAAAAATGATCTCTGGTGGTCCCAAAAGTTGTTGTAAATGGACAAGTTAGTTATAACTTGTTGCACAATTCAACCCATTAACTTAGACAAGTTTTGAGCATAAGCAAGTATAAATACAACCATGTTTGGTTCACTATATGATGTGCATGGAGAAGGATAAGTTCTTGTGGAAACGATAGGCTCACTGAGAAAGAGCGGCCTGTGGAGAAAATGAGGGGATATATACCTGAGGATAGTGCGAATATCAGAGAGAAGAAGAAATGAAGAAAGCGTGAATATCAGAGGAAAGAAGAAGTGAAGAAGGCATGAATTTTAGAGAGAAAATGAAATACAGTGATGAGTGTTGATGGTATACCGTAGATCATGAAATATAGTTTATTCAATAATGGATCACTGCTACTAGAGTTGGTTGAACTCTAGTTGGATAGTCTGTGTTCTATCAGCAAGTTGGGTCTTATGGAAAGCTGAGTATTTCTTAAGAGTTGGTGCTCTCTTGAGAGTTGGTGCTCTCCGAGGAGTTGGTGCTCCTTACTTCAGTTAGTGCTGAAAAAAAATAGTTGGTGTTGGGAAAATTCATATTACTATATTCAAATATATATACATATACATTATACAAAATCTTATACACATCTGGTATCTCTTGTCCATTGTGATTATGATTCAATTGTTATTAATCTGTTCAATTATGTTTTAACTACTATCTTGTAAGAAGAAAATTTAGAAAAGTCCACACACTAATTCACCCCCCAGCTCTTAGTGTGGGCGATGTGTTCAACACTGGTTAGTGGAACCCCATGCAGGGAGGTCTTCACTTGCAAGGGGGGTCCACAGGGGGAAACCTTTCTTTTCCATTCAAGAATCAGATGGGTGCCCCAAAGTGGTATATAGAACTAGAGAGATCGAAGTACACAATGTTTTGGGATCTGGCCATGGTTTTTCTTAATCACTTCCAACTCTGTTTCTAGTATGATGTCGGTACATATCTTTTATATAACTTTGAATAAGATAAAGCTACATACATTTTCGATCATATTCAGGAGTAGAGGAGACAAAAGAGCTTAATCAAAGCCATGGTCCCACCATAATTTATCTTGGAATGGTTATTGAAGTTGTTTCTTTCTTATATCTCTAAGGATGTGGAAAATTCATGGGTGTTCCTAGAAGAGCAAGCAATCTTTAGAGCGCAAAAACTAGAATTAATTTACTCCCAATCAGGTATGATCTATGAGATCATTCCCAACACACCATGGTCGACTCTCAACTTGGGAAAACCAAAATCAAGACCACATGTCGATGATATTGTTGGTTCCTCAAAAAGAAAATCCATAGATTTGGTCTCTAACTAGATGTAACCGTTGTTTTTTCAACAAATTGTGGTGGGTCCAACCTCTGGCTTGACCAGCCCCACACCCAATCCTAGGATGTACATAATGTGCAATCAAACACTCAAAAGGGTCCTCATAATCCCAGAGAGAAAAATAAAGTCAAGGGAAATAAGGGTAGTGGGATAATGATAAAAAGGATAATAAGAACATCGAGGGGGGGGAGAATGAGAAGAGGAAGGTGAAATTCTGATGTAAGATTTGTGGGGATGATCACCTTACTCATCAATTCCCAAAGATGGAGGAATCCCAATGCCTGATAAAGTTGCAACAAAAAAAATACAACCTATTGTATTGAAAAATCCATTTCCGCAAGGAAAAGATATGCAGGTTGGATCTTCCACATCCAATCTGCAAGAGGGAACTTCGAGTGAACCTCTTCCAGGAAGATCTTTTTTGTTTGTTAATATCAAAATCATAAAAAAGTAGAGGAGGTAGACTTATCAATGGATCTCATGATTGCAACAATCCAAAGTCAACATCGAAAGGTAAAGAAACTTCACATCTCCAGGGGCCTCTCCACATAGAGAAACTTGAAATGGAAATGATGTCGCACATACCAAAAGGTGTGTATAAAAGAGTGTCAGACAACCCTAATGCTCGAGATTCACCCAATTATTTCGTTGTTGAGGATTTACTTGAAATTCCATGTGCGATGTCTTTTTTAGAAGTGTTTCAAAGTTTCCCCACGCAACGCACCACATTGTTATATGTGATAAGAGCAATGGATGCTTCCATATAGCTCACTATGATGTTTGATTCTATTGATGTGAAGCCTCACCTTCCTTATCATGTAGCCTTCCAGATTAACATTATATACGTGAAGCACATAATTAGGAGGACCATCGTTGATGAAGGAGATTCGACATGTGTTAGGTATTTGTCCTGCTGGAAATCTATTAGCTCCCTAGAGCTCACACTTTCTCCCACTTTCCTAACCGCTTTTGAAAAACAATAATTTAGACTACAAAGGCTTATTTACTCTCTTCCTATCTAATTAGGAGGAAAGTCTATTTCCATAGAAGTAGAGGTATTCGATGCTCCACTTGACTATAATATGTTGTTTGGAAGGAGTTGGAATTACGCAATGATGATACTCATTTCATTGGTATTTCAAATTTTATGCTTTCCCCATGAGGGAAGAATTGTGACTATCGATCATATGGATTTTAACCATTCTATCTCTATGGTGAATTTGGGATCCACAGTCTCATAGATCAAAAAATATCAGTTGACAACTGAGAGTATCAGTGTTGGAATGTTTCCTTTGCTTATGGAAACCTTTAACTTCCCAACTTTGATGTCTTATATTCGTGCCACCCCATTTGGCTATCAAAAGTTGAGCTTCATGGCTCTTGTTACAAGAGTTTATTCATTCAAAACATCATATCTACGATACCAATGGGTTTTACCCTCGTTGTTCCAATCTATATAAGGTCGTGCACATGCCGATACAGTTATTCCATTGTCTACAACTGAGGTAGCTTACTAAGCTATCCAACAAGCCATTGAAAAATTTGATTGAACACCTCCTTTGATCGAGGAGGACGATCAGTTTCTGGATCCCATATTGGCTCAAAATTCTTCGACTTCCCAAGACTTTATTGACACCATATTTCCCCCAGACAAATCTATTATAGAGGAAATGACTGGGTCGAAAATGCCATGGGAGCATATGCATCATCGATTGCATTTCCTCCCTGAGATCAGTCGTGTGTAAAGTGGAGAATTTAGGTCAGTCATGAGTAGAAAATTTGGTTAGACGGTGAACCCCTTATCAAAGAACAACATCTATGCTGAGGGGAATATGGAAAATATATCAAAAAACATCCGATCAATATTTATAGAACCCCTGATGTTGTTGAAAATGTCTTTATCAGGGAAGATTTCTCTGAAGACGAAATTCATCAGTATACAAATTTTTTCAAGGAATTTCATGATGTTTTCGCTTGGTCATACAAGGAAATGCCTGGAATATATCCTTGGATTGTTGAACATGAGATTCAAACCTATGAAAATGCTAAACCTGTTCAATAGAAATTGCGATCTGTTAACCCGAGGAAAGTAGCAACAATCAAAGTTGAGGTGGAAAAATTTCTCAAAGATAGCTTTATCTATCCAGCCCCATTAACATAATGGGTATCCAACTCCATTCCAATCAACAAAAAATAGGGTATGATTCGAGTATGCATGGATTTTCATGATCTGAATAAAGCTTGTCCCAAGGATAACTTCCCTATGTCGTTTATCGGTCAAATTCTTGAAGGATCTGCAAGAAGTGAGATTTTATCTTTCATGGATGTTTTTTCTGGTTATAACCAGATACAAATCCACCCTGAGGACCAACACAATACAAATTTTATTTGTCCTTCAGGATCCTTTGTGTACAAGAGGATGCCCTTTGGCCTTAAAAACGTTGGATCCACTTTTCAACAGGCCATTATGTTCACTTTCCACAATATTTAAACACAATATTCTCGTAAAAGAATAGATTTGTGATATTGAGACTAGCATCAGGCCTCTTCCCTTGGACTCAACAAATAAACAGAGATAGGAATGTGTAGTAGCAATTAGATGTGCCAAAATCCTAAGAAGAAAAATCAGTAGGGATAAAGCTACATCTTTAAGATAACTCAAATGGAACAAGAACATCACCATCCTCAAGGCATACAAAGGTAATGTTATAGTTGTTTTAAAGACCTCATATTTTGAGGAAAAAATGTTGGATCATTTGACTAAAAATGGAATCTATAAGAAGCTAGCAAAATGCCCGAGCCAAAAGTTTATTAAAGAAGTCTCTCATATCATTAATGAATCCTCTCTCGATGATAAATTAAAAAAGAAGCTCACCCCCAAAAACTACTTGGTACCACGAATTTATGGATTACCTAATATCCATAAAGACAACGTCCCCCTTCGACCGATTGTTAACACCATAGGATCTCCTAAATATCTCTTGGAAAAATTCCTACCCAACAGGTTGAAACCCTTGGTTGGATTAACAATATCATTTGTCAAGTACTCAACACACTGGGTCAATGACATATAGCATATAAGGATTTAATTGTGAGTTTCGATGTGGTATAACTTTATACCAAGATTCCAATGGAAGAGGCCATCAAGGTCATTGAAGAGGTAACTGATAAGGAGACATCAACACTAGTGAAAGTTTGCTTGAAATCCACCTTATTGACATTCTGAGGAAGTTTTTATGAGAAAATTGTAACATCCCCCGGCCTCATCTCTACCACTGGGGCAATTCTACTTGCAGAACTTACCTTGTCTTCTACAAACTAGCTCTGACAACACTACCCAAATAATCCTGGGAATCCACATACCGAGTAATGATACCACATGGAATCATACACATACATGATATATATGCGTTTTAATGAATTTAAAAGACTTAATCCCAATAAACACAAAATTACTTCTACCATACAGAATCAATGGAACTAACAATAATTCATATACGCAACAAAATACATGATAACATTCAAGCATCACAAAACATGCATAAAATACATAATTAAGTACATAAATGATATGTATCTTTTAGCTAGAGTAAATCCGCCAACTGTGTGCAGACCTTCCATGAACCTCCCAACCTTAGACCACACTTCTCATCACTCTCAACAGTAGGTCACCCCCGAGCTGGGACTAAACTCCACAGGGCAAGGGAACTCTAGACTGGGCAAGGACAACAAGGAAGTTGCACAAAACATAGGAAGGATCTTTTATCCCATGAGCCACTTACACCCACAACCCACAGACCCTCATTCCCCACACACCTTCTCCACCCCAGGAGGGTACACCTTCACTAATACAAGTCCATCGGCTAGCACACCTCCCTTACCTTGGGCTTCATCAACAGGCTGGACCAGAAGTCTCAAAGTACAGTAGCTGCTATGGGACTCCCTTCCAGGAGAAATCACTTCCTAGCAAACTCTCTCACTTGGGAGATTTTCTAGCAGGCCTAAAAACTTGCCTCTTCAACCAATATTTGACTCAGCTATAGCCAGGTATGGGTGACAACAACAAAAACAACAACAACAACAACGACAAAACCATGTCACTAGTACATATTGTAAAAATTTCGATGTTTTATTTGCGGCGTTATGGACAAAATTGTCCATATTGTCACAAAATAGAGGAAATTAAAAAAAAAAAAATCATGTTGCCCGATAACGTCGGTCTTTCCACGTTGACGTCTCTCTTGCCACGTTAACGTCTCTCTTGCCATGTTAACGTCACTCTTGCCACGTTTTCCACTGGAACGTCTCTCTTGCCACGTTTGTGAAGATATATGTCGCAATTGCCAGGTTTTCCACTGGAACATCTCTCTTGCCACGTTTTCCACTAGAACGTCTCTCTTGGCACGTTTGTGAAGATATATGTCGCAATTGCGACGTTTTGGAAACTAGGTTTTCCCCTCCAACGGTCACCTTAGTATGTTCACCAAGTCAAAATACCAACGGTCACTTCGGACTTTTTTACGTCGGAATTGCGACGTTACAAAATCTATAAATATGTTGCATTTGACGGATGTTGCGACAAGTTTGCTATAATAACAACGCTTCAAAAAGGGTTTGCGGGTATTCTCGGCGAACAAAAAATAGATATTTTTTTCAGTATAAGTCTGTGGGGAAGAATGTCAGAAAACATTAGAGTTGAATGGGTTCAGTGTCATTCAGCATGCCATCTTCAAAATCTTACTTCTTGATCTTGTTTGCATCATAACTTTTCACCATAATATTGATCATTTCTCATTTAAATATTTCACAAAGCATGTTCTTCTCTAGTCTCTCCAATTCTTCCAATCATTTTTAAAAATATTTTGTTGTCTATATCCTCTATGTTACTTCTATTTACAAGGATAACACCTAGTTTTCTATTGATGTTATTGCTTATTTGTCAAAGGTTTTTACATTTATCATTTCTTCCATGTTGTCTTATATTCCGAGAGAATAACATCAAGTCAATTATTTTAGTCTAATCTCT
>SNQJ01S0051686.1:0-19680 GCA_010110895.2 Picea sitchensis
CAATCCACTTCCATGCACATATATTGGGTTTTATTTGTTATATATACTATATATATAACTTATGGTTTATACTATATATATATATATATAGAGAGAGAGAGAGAGAGAGAGAGAGAGAGAGAGAGAGATACATTGGTTAATCGTTATGTCCCCACACAAATTGTCATAGGTCGCATGTAATATCACATAGACTAGGGGTTGGGGGCTAGCTCTCGACCCTTTCCCCCCTTTGAATATAACTTTAACTAAGTTCAAATGATATATAAAACATATAGTGGTTAAGAAACATATGGTGGCGCAATGGTAATGGGGCTTGTGTTAGTCCTTTGGGAGGTTATGGAGGTCACGGGTTTGACCCCCATCGACTCCATAATTTGAATAAACAGTAGCCATTATATGCTAATGGGAGGTCACTATGTGGTGACCTCTCATTGGTTGACCTTGCCACATGTTATTCAACAATTGGATCACTTGTGTGCCACTTGTCAACCTGCAATTCATCCATCTAGGCGTACAATCTGCCCAATCAGCTACTAATAATCATGTGCCATGTGTCACCCTTGCAGTGGTGACACATGCCACCCTTTTTTTCTCATGTGTACTTTGACCTTTGACCTGGTTGATTGTAACTTTAACGGCTTATAAATTGTGCATATGAACTCTGTTTGAGGCACTATTTGTGTTGTTGGAAAGATGACGACGATTTCTATGCATTGATTCCATTTTCAAAAGAATTTGGAATGATAAAATTTTGATAATGTATGGATCCTTGGGACCTCTGTGGGAGTTCCATATCCTCTTGGACCTCTTTGAGCATTCCTTATATCCTCCTGGATCACTTTTCTTACCTTTATTATTAGTATTTTTCCCCTTTTATCAGTCTGGAAATGGCCCCGAGAGGAAGGAATATGTCCTATACTCACACTACACAACCCTCCCATGCAGTGAAATATGTCATTGACGTGAACACATTCTATAAGGACTATGTTCCATAGGTAGTGTTAGCGATCAAAATATACTCGTAAATTTTGACTGCCTTCATCAAATTTAAGCTAGAATTGCCTATTTTTCTAGTCTTTAGCCAGTGTCATGATTTTCAAAATTTCCATTAAGTCTTGACAAGCTCCTGTTGATTGCTTATGTACTAAAACTCTATGGCCTTTCTCTTCATATCTGCATTTCAAAAACCTTGTTAGTATTGCTTAGAACCTAGTCTTATGCCTTTTTAGATTTTGCAAAAAAGAAAATATATGTTCTATTTGTAAATCTTACCAAATAAAAAGGGTGTGTGCACATGTGTTCTTCTAATCCTATGCTAATACTACATATCAAAATGCATATATTAAAGCCAAATTCTAAGTCAGGCCATGAGTCAAGCCTCAGACTCAAGCCACGAGTTAAACTATAATTTCAGGCCACAAGCTAAGCCAAACTTCAAGTCGATGGGTCATGTTATGTGTCAATACCCAAGTCAGGCCACGAATCTAGTCTATCAATCTAATCCATATGCCACACAAGGCCCAAGCCAAAGCCGAGTCCTCAAGCCTAACCTCGAGTCAAACTCAAGACAACATAAAGCGCAGTGCAACATCAATCTTTGTTCCATATGATCATGGTTGAGGGTATTGACACATAAATAACAATGTGAAGATTCCAATTGCAGTTTGTTCTTAATTATGGGATCATTTCATACAGATGACAAAAGGATTTGTGGGCAAACGATTTTAAAATACCATGGTGCCATAGTGAGGCCAACTTCCAGATCCAGCTAAAAGTGTAAGGGCATATGAACAATGCATCCTGCATGATTTTCAATGCATGCCAATACATTTTTGGTTCCAATTTAGAAGACAGATTATCAAAGCTTGGGATGTATCCAGCTTACAGGTTGCCAAATAATTCATAGAGAGCATGATCGCTTCTGGATCGAGTGGGATGACTGTTTTCAAGTCAGAATGAGAATGACCTGCCTTTGTTGTTTATGAAGGTACCCTTCACTACATCAAAGACCGTTTTTTGTGGGCTTATGAATTCACAACTCAAAAGACACTCAATTTATACAAATAAGAAGGCCTAGATCGATAGAAATGAATCAAGGACCAAGATCATTGTCTTATAGTCTTTTGGAGAATGTTGTTCTGGTATGTTCAGATGTTGAAAGTGGTTCATATGAATTTTATCTTGTTCCAAAGGATAGTGTTGCCAGAAATGATATGACACATGAAGCAAAGAGAGGCCTTGGAGGATCTGTTTTGTTTGTTGCTTGTAATCAATTTGCAAACCTTAATAAGAGTCATAACCAAGTGATGATAAAAATCTCAGAAATAAGGTCACTAAGAAGTGTAGTCTTCCAGTAACTGTGGATGCAATCTTCTATACAGGAACATGAAACCTTCTTTATAGGTCAGAAGATAGAATAGTCCTCTTGATCTGCAACAAAGGTTTGTACTCAAAGAACTCTATGCTCTGTTTATGAAATACATTTTCTGGTCAAATGACATGGACAACATAGCCTTGCTGAGAAAGCATGCAATCATCATTGCAAGTAAGAAACTTGTACATAGGTGCACTCTACCTGAGACTACTCCTGTTAAGAGTGGTGCTTGGAATGATAATGATGTTTATTTATACAACCTTGAATCACATTAAGTATTGCCTTCCAAATGAAGATAGTAGCATCATTAGAACAATTGATGTTCTTGTTTTAGATGTGCAACAGGCATTTGTTTGTAGAGGAGTTCATCAAATCGAGAGAGCTCTTTGATCCATATGTGGGATTGATGTCAAGAAAACAACTATATTTTACAGAGAAGGAAACTCTCATTTAACTATAAGAAAATCACAACACTTGTTGATAATAAAGAGTTTTCACGAGCATAGGAGGCAAAATTATAACCATGTAGTTGTTTAAAAGTAGATCTTTCATCAGCTAATTAGCAAATCTTAAGGCGAAATAGCTGGTGAAACTTGAGACAGGCAGTGAAGGTGTATTTTTGCCCAGATCGAAGTTTTTCTCAACCAATTCTCTTGAAAATGATTTATAAGATAAATATTGAATTATAATGTCCAATCTAAGATCCACTTTTGATGCAAAGGAGTTAGAGGAGCTGTTCAAGTTGATTTGGCATCTATTTGGGGGGCAATAAATCAGAGTTTATTTCCAAACTTGGCAAATTTGAATTTCATCTTCCTCAAGAGATATCAAACAACCTTGGAAGGATTATCTGCACAACACAAAGGTTCTACATGATCTGAAGACAATAGAATGAGGAATTGACTTCATTTTGAGGATCTCTTCCTCTCTTTTTGTAAAATTGTTTTTACTTACTATCTTTAGCATATATGATCCATTATTCTAGGATCTGAACTTTATTTGTAAAGATATAAAGCTGAAGAGATGAGAGGAACTGAGGGGTCAATCTTGGATACATTTTTCTATTGTACTAGACTCTTGTCTTGATAATAGAATCACAGTCTTCTTTTGCTTTCAATGACAGACTTGTTCATGTACTTCATTTTTCTATACTTTATTTCAGTTTAGCTTATCTTCTAAGAACTGTTATCTTCTTATTAAGCTCATGAACTTGAATTAAAGGACTTCTTGATAACTTGTATGACCCTGCACATTGTTGTATTTGGTTAGCTAGACTAGTATTCTTCATACCCTCTTCCAATTACTTTGTCTGATTATTGATTTCTAAAAGCATTGTCTCATTCGAATGCATGATGAGATCTCCTTTTCATTAGCCATTAAGTTATCCCATTGATCCAAACATACCTAATTATCATATTCTTAAGTTACCAAGCATCTTTAGTCTACAACCTTAAAAATTTTCTTGGAGTGATAACAAATTGGCACCATTACCAGGGAGAGGGGATTGAAGATCAGCTTCCATGGTAGACGCCATTAGATATATTCCTTGATGATAGACAAGTATTAGACATTACATTGGTTGTAATCATCTATCTGGAGACTCCATGAAGGACGAATTCAGTGGAAACTCCATTGTTCAGAAATCTGTTGGTGACTCCACTGGTATGACATGAACCAGATCTTTGCTAAGAGGTATGTGTTCTGTGATTTTTCAAAAATCGTTGGTTTCCCTAATCCAGTGCCTAGTAGAGATGAATGGGAAAATAGTCTTCCAAGATTTCGAGGAGAAGAGTGGTAAGTGTCAACTAAACATTTCCTGGACTTTCATGATTACATGCATCAGTTGCAAGTTGTGCATGAGGATGTTCATATCCGACTCTTCTATTTCTCATTAGAGGGAATTGCTCGTGATTGGTACCGATCTCTGCCTTATGCCAGTATCAACTCTTTGGTAGATTTTCATGTTGCTTTTCATGTGTTTTGTAAAGACCATTTTCCAGATGATCTTCTCTATCCTGAATGTTGTCATGAATTTCATTTATTGACTAAAGATTTGGATGTTCATGAAGAGTACACTGCTATAGAGAATACTCTTCAGTATCGAGAGATTGATGATTCACATTATGATAACCATTGTGATGCTTTTAACATTGTATTAAATGCATATTTTAAAGATGGTTGTGATCAAGGTCCAATAATCCCTTTGGAAAAATTTGAAAAATGATGAGCAGATTGACAAATCAGCAAGTGAAAGTGTTGAATCCGCAATAGATGCTAAGGGCATCTCTCAATTTTCTGGTTTGCAGACAAAGTCAGATTGCAGCAGATATTTGCAGGAAGGAGATGAGCTGAAAAGTTCAGATCAACAGTCCTTATTATATGACTCTCTGACAGAGGATGAGCAGTCTGTTTTCAACATTGAGACCAATGATGGTGAAGAAGAGCAGAGAGGTTCGGATCAGCAGTTGATTTGTCATTCTCTTTCTACAGAAGAAGAACAGTTTACATTCAGCATTGAGACCAATGAAAGCAATCAGTAGCTGCAATACAATCAGTTGGATTGGAAGCTCAAAGAGGTATTTATTTATGACACTTATGACCCTGTTGATAACTATTTGGAATCAATGAGCAGCAAATGCATTAAAGTATTTTTGTCAGAAGAAGATTTTCTTTATCATCTGTTCAAACCTCTTTTCTGCATGATATGGCTTCCATTATTTTTCGGGTCAAGAACTAGCTTGATGTCAGGAAATCAGTTTCTCACATGGCTTCATTGGAAACATGACTTCACTTGATAAGAGGTAGTACAGTTGGTTAGCGTAGGAGTTAATAGAAGAATAATCTCTTCATACGAGCAAGTAGATTGTTTTCAATTTCTTGAATAAGCAGAGCAGGTTGCAGGCAGGCTACAGGCAGGTCATAGGTTTGAAGAGATTAATTATAAGGCCAGATAACTCAATGCCCAGTGGTAAAGGCTAGATGACTCCATGCCCAATAGTAAAGGCAATTGGAACTACTAGGTTCTTGGAAACCTCGCAGGGAGGTTTCCATCCCAACTGGAGCCAATTGTTAGCGATCAAAATATACTGGTAAATTTTGAGTGCCTTCATCAAATTTAAGCTAGAATTGCCTATTTTTCTAGTCTTTAGCCAGTGTCATGATTTCCAAAATTTCCATTAAGTCTTGACAAGCTCCTGTTGATTGCTTATGTACTGAAACTCTATGTCCTTTCTCTTCATATCTGCATTTCAAAAACCTTTTTAGTATTGTTGAGAACCTAGTCTTACGCCTTTTTAGATTTTTCCAAAAAGAAAATATATGTTCTATTTGTAAATCTTACCAAAAAAAAGGGTGTGTGCACATGTGTTCTTCTAATCCTATGCCAATACTACATATCAAAACACATATATTAAAGCCAAATTCTAAGTCAGGCCACGAGTCAAGCCTCAGGCTCAAGCCACGAGTTAAACTATAATTTCAGGCCACGAGCTAAGCCAAACTTCAAGTCGATGGATCATGTTATGTGTCAATACACAAGTGAGGCCATGAATCTAGTCTATCAATCTAATCCATATGCCACACAAGGCCCAAGCTAAAGCCGAGTCCTCAAGCCTAACCTCGAGTCAAACTCAAGACAACATAAAGCGCAGCGCAACATCAAGCTTTGTTCCATATGATCATGGTCGAGGGTATTGACACATAGATAACAGTGTGAAGATTCCAATTGCAATTTTTTCTTAATTATCGGAGCATTTCATATAGATGCCAAAAGGATTTGTGGGAAAACAATTTTAAAATACCATGGTGCCACGGTGAGGACAACTGCCACATCCAGTTAAAAGTGTAAGGGCATATGAACATTGTGTCCTGCGTGATTTTCAATGCACGCCAAGACATTTTTGTTTCCAATTCAGAAGACAGAGTATCATAGCTTGGGATGTATCCATTGTACAGGTGTCCAAATAATTCGTAGAGATCATGATCGCTTCTGGATCCTTGCAACACATCCTGATATAAATCTTCTTGTTGTTGGACATAACCGTGGGACGACTGTTTTCAAGTCAGAACGAGAAAGACATGCCTTTGTTGTTTATGAAGGTACCCTGCACTACATCAAAGACCATTTTCTGTGGGCTTATGAATTCACAAATCAAAAGACACTCAACTTATACAAATAAGAAGGCCTGGATCCACAGAAATGAATCAAGGACCAAGATCATTGTCTTATAGTCTTTTGGAGAATGTTGTTCTGGTGTGTTCAGATGTTGAAAGTAGGTCATATGCATTTTATCTCATTCCAAAGGATAGTGTTGACAGAAATGATATGACACAGGAAGCAAAGAGAGGACTTGGAGGATCTGTTGTCTTTTTTGCTCATAATCAATTTTCAAACATTAATAAGAGTCATAACCAAGTGATGATAAAAATCTCAGAAATAAGGTCACTAAGAAGTGTAGTCTTCCAGTAACTATGGATGCAATCTTCTATACAGGAACAAGAAACCTTCTTTATAGGTCAGAAGATAGAATAGTCCTCTTGATCTACAACAGAGGTTTGTACTCAGAGAATCTATGCTCTGTTTATGAAATACATTGTCTGGTCAAATGACATGGACAACATAGCCTTGTTGAGTAAGCATGCAATCATCATTGCAAGCAAGAAACCCGTACATAGGTGCACTTTGCATGAGACTACTTGTGTTAAGAGTGTTGCTTGGAATGATAATAGTGTTTATTTATACAACCTTGAATCACATTAAGTATTTCCTTCCAAATGAAGATAGCAGCATCATCAAAACACTTGATGTTCTTGTTTTAGATGTGCAATAGGCATTTGTTTGCAGAGGAGGTCATCAAATCGAGAGATCTCTTCGATCCATATGTGGGATTGATGTCAAGAGAACAACTATATTTTATAGGGAAGGAAACTCTCATTTAACTATAAGAAAATCACAACACTCGTTGATAATAAAGATTTTTCACCAGCATAGGAAGAGAAATTATAACCAATTAGTTGTTGAAAAGCAGAGCTTTCATCAGCTAATTAGCAAATCTTAACGTGAAATAGTTGGTGAAACCTGAGACAGGCAGCGAAGGTGTATTTTTTCCCAGATCAAAGTTTTTCTCAACCAAATCTCTTGAAAATCCTTTCTAAAGATAGATATTGAATTATAATGTCCAATCTAAGATCCACTTTTGATGCAAAGGAGTTAGAGGAGGTGTTCAAGTTGATTTGGCACCTATTTGGGGGGCAATAAATCAGGGTTTATTTCTAAACTTGGCAAATTCGAATTTCATTTTCCTCAAGAGATATCAAATAGCCTTGGAAGGATTATCTGCATAGTACAGAGGTTCTACATGATCTGAAGACCATAGAATGGGGAATTGACCTCATTTTGAGGATATCTTCCTCTCTTTTTGTAAAATTGTTTTGACTTTCTAACTTTAGCATATCTGATCCATTCTTCTAGGATATGAACTTTATTTGTAAAGCTATAAAGCTGAAGAGATGAGAGGACCTGAGGGGTCAATCTTAGATACATTTTTCTATTGTACTAGACTCTTGTCTTGATAATAGAATCACAGTCTTCTTTTGCTTTCAATGATAGACTTGTTCATGTACTTCATTTTTCTATACTTTAATTCAGTTTAGCTCAGTGTCTAAGAACTGTTATCTTCTTATCAAGCTCATGAACTTGAATTAAAGGACTTCTTGATATCTTGTATGACCCTGCACATTGTTGTATTTGGTTATCTAGACTAGTATTCTTCATACCCTCTTCCAATTACTTTGTCTGATTATTGATTGCTAAAAGCACTGTCTCATTCGAATGCATGATGAGATCTCCTTTTCATTAGCCATTAAGTTATCCCATTGATCCAAACATACCTAATTATCATATTCTTAAGTTACCAAGCATCTTTAGTCTACAACCTTAAAAAGTTTCTTGGAGTGATAACAAATTGGCACCATTGCCAGGGAGAGGAGATTGAAGATCAGCTTCCATGGTAGACGCCATTAGATCTACTCCTTGATGATAGACAAGGATTAGACATTACATTGGTTGTAATCATCTATCTGGCGACTCCATGAAGGACGAATTCAGTGGCAACTCCATTGTTTAGAATTCTGTTGGTGACTCCACTGGTATGACATGGACCAGATCTTTGCTAAGAGGTATGCATTCTGTGATTTTTCAAAAATTGTTGGTTTCCCTAATCCAGTGCCTAGTAGAGATGAATGGGAAAATAGTCTTCCCAGATTTCGAGGAGAAGAGTGGGAAGTGCCAGCTAAACATTTGTTGGACTTTCATGATTACATGCATTGGTTGCAAGTTGTGCATGAGGATGTTCAAATCCGGCTCTTCTATTTCTCATTAGAGGGAATTGCTCGTGATTGGTACCGATCTCTGCCTTATGCCAGTATCAACTCTTTGGCAGATTTTCATGTTGCTTTTCTTGTGTTTTGTAAAGACCATTTTCTAGATGAAATTCTATATCCTGAATGTTGTCATGAATTTCATTTATTGACTAAAGATTCAGATGTTCATGAAGAGTACACTGCTATAGACAATACTATTCAGTATCGAGAGATTGATGATTCACATTAGGATAACCATTGTGATGCTTTTAACATTGTATTAAATGCATCTTTTAAACATGGTTGTGATGAAGATCCAATTATCCCTTTTGAAAATTTGAAAAATGATGAGAATATTGACAAATCAGAAAGTGAAAGTGTTGAATCTGTAGTAGATGTTGAGGGAAGCTCTCAATTTTCTGGTTTGCAGACAAAGGCAAATTGCAACAGATTTTTGCAGGAAGGAGATGAGCTAAAAGTTTAGATCAACAGTCCTTCTTATATGACTCTCTGACAAAGGATGAGCAGTCTGTTTTCAACATTGAGACTAGTGATGGTGAAGAAGAGTAGAGAGGTTTAGATCAACAGTTGAGTTTGCATTCTCTTTCGACTGAAGAAGAACAGTCTACATTTAGCATTGAGACTAGTGAAAGAAATCAGCAGCTGCAATACAGTCAGTTGGATCGACATCTCAAAGAGGTATTTCTTTATGACATTTATGACCTTGTTGATAACTATTTGGAATCTATGAGCAGTAAATGCATTAAAGTATTTTTGTCAGAAGAAGATTGTCTTTATCATCTGTTCAAACCTCTTTTCTGCATGATATGGCTTCCATGATTTTTCAGGTCAAGATCTAGCATGATGTCAGTAAATCAGTTTCTCACATGGCTTCATTGGAAGCATGACTTCACTTGATAAGAGGCAGTACTTTTGGTTAGTGTAGGAGTTAGCAGAAGAATAAGCTCTTCATACGAGCAAGTAGATTGTTTTCATTTTCTTGAATAAACAGAGCAGGCTATAGGTAGGCTATAGGCAGGTCACAGGTTTGAAGAGATCAATTATAAGGCCAAATGACTCCATGCCCAGTGGTAAAGGCCAGATGACTCCATGCTCAATAGTAAAGGCGACTGGAACTACTAGGTTCTTGGAAACCTCACAGGGAGGTTTCCATCCCAGTTGGAGCCAGTTGTTAGTGATCAAAATATACTAGTAAATTTTGAGTGCCTTCATCAAATTTAAGCTGGAATTGCATGTTTTTCTAGTCTTTAGCCAGTGTCATGATTTAAAAAATTTCCATTAAGTCTTGGCAATCTCCTTTTCATTGCTTATGTACTGAAACTCTATGGACTTTCTCTTCATATCTGCATTTCAAAAACCTTGTTAGTATTGCTTAGAACCTAGTCTTATGCCTTTTTAGATTTTTCAAAAAAGAAAATATATTTCTATTTGTAAATCTTACCAAAGAAAAAGGGTGTGTGCACATGTGTTCTTCTAATCCTATGCCAATACTACATATCAAAACACATATATTAAAGCCAAATTCTAAGTCAGTCCATGAGTCAAGCCTCGGGCTCAAGCCACGAGTTAAACTATAATTTCAGGCCACAAGCTAAGCCAAACTTCAAGTCAATGGGTCATGTTATGTGTCAATACACAAGTCAGGCCATGAATCTAGTCTATCAATCTAATCCATATGCCACGCAAGGCCCAAGACAAAGCCGAGTCCTCAAGCCTAACCTCAAGTCAAACCCAAGACAACATAAAGCGCAACACATCATCAAGCTTTGTTCCATATGATCATGGTCGAGGGTATTGACACATAGATAACAATGTGAAGATTCCAATTGCAGTTTGTTCTTAATTATCGGAGAATTTCATACAGATGCCAAAAGCATTTGTGGGCAAATGATTTTAAAATACCATGGTGCCATGGTGAGGCCAACTGCTAGATCCAGTTAAAAGTGTAAGGACATATGAACAATGTGTCCTGTGTGATTTTCAATGCATGCCAAGACATTTTTGTTTCCAATTCAGAAGACAGAGTATCAGAGCTTGGGATGTATCCAACATACAGGTGTCCAAATGATTCGTAGAGAGCATGATTGCTTCTGGATCCTTGCAACACATCCTGATATAAATCTTCTTGTTGCTGGAGATAACAGTGGGATGATTATTTTCAAGTTAGAATGAGAAAGACCTGCCTTTGTTTTTCATGAAGGTACCCTGCACTACATCAAAGACCATTTTCTGTGGGCTTATGAATTCACAACTCAAAAGACACCCAACTTATACAAATAAGAAGGCCTGGATCCATAGAAATGAATCAAGGACCAAGATCATTGTCTTATAGTCTTTTGGAGAATGTTGTTTTAATATGTTCAGATGTTGAAAATGGGTCATATGAATTTTATCTCGTTCCAAAGGATAGTGTTGGCAGAAATGATATGACACAAGAAGCAAAGAGAGGACTTGGAGGATTCGTTGTCTTTGTTGCTCGTAATCAATTTTCAAACCTTAATAAGAGTCATAACCAAGTGATGATAAAAATCTCAGAAATAAGGTCACCAAGAAGTGTAGTCTTCCAGTAACTCTGGATGCAATCTTCTATACAAGAATAGGAAACCTTCTTTATAGGTCAGAAGATAGAATAGTCCTCTTGATCTACAACAAAGGTTTGTACTCGAAGAACTCTATGCTCTATTTATGAAATAAATTGTCTGGTCAAATGACATGGACAACAGAGCCTTGCTGAGAATGCATGCAATCATCATTGCAAGCAAGAAACTTGTACATAGGTGCACTCTGTCCGAGACTACTCGTGTTAAGAGTGGTGCTTGGAATGATAATGGTGTTTATTTATACAACCTTGAATCACATTAAGTATTTCCTTCCAAATGAATATAGTAGCATCATCAGAACACTTGATGTTCTTGTTTTAGATGTGCAACAAGCATTTGTTTGCAGAGGAGGTCATCAAATCGAGAGAGCTCTTTGATCCATATGTGGGATTGATGTCAAGAGAACAACTATATTTTACAGGGAAGGAAACTCTCATTTAACTATAAGAAAATCACAACACTTGCTGATAATAAAGAGTTTTCACCAGCATAGGAGGCGAAATTATAACCAATTAGTTGTTGAAAAGCAGAGCTTTCATCAGCTAATTAGCAAATCTTAACACGAAATAGCTGGTGAAACCTGAGACAGGCAGAGAAGGTGTATTTTTGCCCAGATAGAAGTTTTTCTCAACCAAATCTCTTGAAAATGCTTTCTAAAGATAGATATTGAATTATAATGTCCAATCTAAGATCCACTTTTGATGCAAAGGAGTTAGAGGAGGTATTCAAGTTGATTTGGCACCTATTTGGGGGGCAATAAATCAGGGTTTATTTCCAAACTTGGAAAATTTGAATTTCATCTTCCTCAAGAGATATCAAACAACCATGGAAGGCTTATCTGCACAGCACAAAGGTTCTACATGATCTGAAAACCATAGAATGAGGAATTGACCTCATTTTGAGGATCTCTTCCTCTCTTTTTGTAAAATTGTTTTGACTTTCTATCTTTAGCATATCTGATCCATTCTTCTAGGATCTAAAATTTATTTGTAAAGCTATAAAGTTGAATATATGAGAGGAACTAAGGTGGAAATCTTAGATACATTTTTCTATTGTACTAGACTCTTGTCTTGATAATACAATCACAGTCTTCTTTTTCTTTCAATGACAGACTTGTTCATGTACTTCATTTTTCTATACTTTACTTCAGTTTAGCTCAGCTTCTAAGAACTGTTATCTTCTTATTAATTTCATGAACTTGAATTAAAGGACTTCTTGCTATCTTGTATGACCCTGCACATTGTTGTATTTGGTTATCTAGACTAGTATACTTCATACCCTCTTCCAATTACTTTATCTGATTATTGATTTCTAAAAGCACTGTCTCATTTGAATGCATGATGAGATCTCCTTTTCATTATCCATTAAGTTATCCCATTGATCCAAACATACCTAATTATCATATTCTTAATTTACCAAGCATCTTTAGTCTACAACCCTAAAGAGTTTCATGGAGTGATAACATGTAGATAATATTAGGATGAAAGAACTTTAAGATAAATTACATCATATTATGGAATTATATGATGAGGAGGAGGTGGAGGCTTAGGTTGGAAGCTTCATCCCCGACATGGGTTGTATCTGAAATCACAATTCAAAGTTTTATCGAACTCTAGAACTGTACTGGTACACCAAAACCATGGTGGTCATGGGCGTGCTCCCCAAGGAGCGGGATCTTCGACAATTGAAGAGTATATAGGAATCTCTAGAAGTCCAAAATGATTATCTGAAATAAGTGGTCACCTAGCTCGCCAGATGTCAAGGGGGAACTTCAACCCTCCTATAAGGGGCTACGCAGTTGTTGAGACCTCAAACATTACATCTCAACGAGAGACCATGGACCTCATTATACCTCAGGTTTAGAATGAACATTGACATCTTGCTATCTACTTTCTTATGTTATTATGCTATATAGGATTTTAGATATGGATTTAAGTACAATCAAACTTGAATTGATTAAGCATTATAATTTCAGACTAGCTAAGACCTGGTTTCCCCTCTGGGGTAGGCAATATTTTTGTTTTTTGAGATATGGAGCCATAGAGATGTTTGAAAAATAGGATCACAGAGTAATAAAAAAAAAATATAGGAAATAAAACACAAAAGATACACAATACAATAGAGACACAGATATACATGGTTCACCCAGTGTGGGCTACGCCCGCCAAAGAAATTTTCAGGTCCTTCCTTTTTATTATCTAGAAAAATGAATGGATACAACCTAAAACACACCCGCTGTAAGTTCCTCTTCTTTCTCTCATAGTATTATCTCTCATAATACATGCAATACAATACAAATACTCGGTCGTAATACAAATGGCCTCATACAAAAGAGGGTTTCCTTCTAGGGAAAAAATCACTAACATAATTTCTACCATCAGATATATGACTTAATGATGAACGGTCAAGATTGACTATGAAATTAAAATATACATTTACAAGGTATTTTTTCCTTCAGGATCTTCGCCCCCGAACCCCCAGCCAGGGGGATGATCCCCCTAGACTTCGTAGGGGGGGGAATCCCCCCAGAATCTATAGGGGGGGGAATTCCCCCACGCGGAGTGGTGTACAGTCTTCATGGGGCATAAACATGGTTGAAAACAAATACCTCTGAGTCCAGAAGGTAATCAAGCTCCACAACCAACAATATCCCACTTGGAGACTGATCACAACAAATCCACCACTATTGTATCTGTTGGACTATGATCCTTTATAGACCTAAAAATTTTCTCATCTCCTCCTTCATACATGGAAGCCAACTTAAACTGAGTAGGAACTCATGTTCTATCTAGTTACTACCTTTGTTAACATGTCTGTAGGATTTTAGCTAGTATGTATCTTTTCCAACTTCAACTGTCCATATTGCAAAACTGACCTTATGAAATGGTACCTGAGTTGTATATGTTTAGTCTTAGAATGGAAGGCTAATTTATTTGCAATATGAATGGAACTCTCGTTGTCACAGTACAACTTTCTATTCTTCCGCTTCTTTCCCAATTCCTCCATAAACTTCTGTAGCCAAATCATATATTTACTAGCCTCTATAACAGAAACATACTTTTCTTCTATTGTTGAAAGTGCAACAACCTTTTTCAAATTTTGAAATCCAACTTACTATTGTTCCACCTATAGTAAAAACATACCCTGTTGCACTCCTCCTTCTATATTTATCACCTTCCATATATGAATCAACATATCCTTGTAGAATAGTGTCTGAACCTCCAAAACATAGTGCATGAGTAGAAGTATCTCTGAAATACCTAAGAATCCACTTTAATGTCTCCCAATGTTTTTTACCTGGATTGTTCATATATCTACTCACAACTCCCATTGCATGTGAATATATGGTCTTGTGCAAATCATCACATACATCAAGCTGCCAACTACCGATGAGACCCTAGACATATATTATATCTCCTCATGTGTCTTGGGACACATTTCCTTGGTTAATTTTAAATGGATGGGAAAAGGTGTACTAATTGGTTTTGCATTCTACATTCTAAACCTCTCCAACACCTTCTCTATGTACTCACCCTTAGACAATGTCAATTTGTGATTTTTTCTATCTCTTGTTATTCTCATACCAAGGATTTTCTTTGTAGCACCCAAATCCTTCATCGCAAATGAATTAGCTAATTTCTTCTTGAGCACATTTATATCCTACATATTATACCCCACAACAAGCATGTCATCTACATATAATAGAAAGATAATATAGATTCCATTTTCTAGCCTTTTAAAATAAACACAGTGATCAGAATGACATCTACTATAACCTTGTTTTGTCATAAGCTTATCAAACTTCAAATACCATTGCCTTGGAGCTTGCTTTAGGCCATACAAGCTCTTCTTCAACCTGCATACCAATTTGTGTTTCCCTTTGACCTCATACCCATGTGGATACTGCATATAAATCTCTTCATCCAAATCCCCATGGAGAAAAGTTGTTTTTACATCTAACTGTTCAAGATGAAAATATTCTACTGCCACAAGACTTAAAATAGTCCTAATTAAAGTCATTTTAACAACAGGAGAAAATATTTCATCAAAATCTATACCTTTCCTTTGTGCAAACCACTTTACAACAAGTATATCCTTGTACCATTTTTTTCCTCCATCTTCTTCCTTCAACCTGTAAACCCATTTACTCTGCAATGCTATTTTTCCTATAGGAAACTAAACCAAGTCCCAAGTCTGGTTATTTACCAAGGAATCCATTTCGTATTTCATGCCTTGCTCCCACTTCCTTTTAGTGTCTACCTTCATTGCCTCTTCATAACTTTCGGGTTCACTAGAATCAATCAACCATAAATAATACAATGAAGGAGAGTATCGTTCAGGGGGTCTACTTAACGTGGTAGATCTTCTAACAACACTTGCAGGAGTTTGAGGTACATGTTGCTCCTATTGTTGTACATTTTGATTTTCTGGTACCTTTGGAATTTCTTTTTCAGTGATCTCATCAAGAACTGTGTATTATGGTTTTTCTTCTTCCTGTTTCCTTCCCTGCAACTGATCTTTACACACGACCTTCTTATTGAATATTAAATCTCTACTCATAATTATTTTTCGATTTTCATAATTCCATAAGCGATAACCAAAACATTAACACCATATCCAATAAAGGTACACTTCTTGGATTTTTCTTCAAGCTTTGTTCTATTTTCTTTATCAATATGGACAAATGCTTCACAACCAAAAGTCTCCATAATGAATAGTTTACATTTTAACCTATCCAGGCATCCTATGTAATTCCACCATCCAAAGAACTTGAAGGTCCTATGTTTATCAAGTAAACAACAATATCTACAACATATGCCCAAAACTATAAGGGAAACCATGCATGCAATCTCATACTCCTTGCATTCTCCATGATTGTCTTTTTCATCCTTTATGACACACCATTTTGTTGTGGTGTTCCTGGAACTGTCTTCTCTCTACGAATCCCATGATATGAACAATAATAATCAAATACCTTACTGCAATATTCAGCTCCATTGGCTAATCTGATACACTTCAACCTTTTTCCTATCTCATTCTCAACCAAATCTTTCCATTTCTTAAAAGTATCAAAAAAATCATATTTTTGTTGAATACAATAAACCCAAGTTTTTATAGTTGCACCATCAATAAAAGTAACATAATAATGAGATCCAACAAGATATGATACCTGAGTTGGTCCCATACATTTGTATGTACAATCTCTAACTTTCCATTCTTCTTTACCTTTCCAACTCTAAAAAATCTGACTCTCTTTTGTTTTCCATAAACACAGTGCTCACAGAAATCCAAATCAATTTGTTTAATATCTGGCATCAATTTTCTTTTGTGAAGTGTCTGCATTCCCTTCTCACTCATGTGTCTCATACTATGATGCCACAATGATGTATCCACTCCTGTAGAAGCTAAAGAGATATAAGAGTTAGTATTACTAGTACATAAATACAATGTATCTACCTTCTCTCCTTTTGCTATCACTAGTGATCCTTTGGTGACCTTCCATGTCTTATCTATAAATATAGATATACAACCTTCACTTTCCAACTAACCAGTTTAAATTAGATTTTTCCTTAGATCTAGAACATGTCTTACCTCTTTCAAAAACCATTGGTTTCCATTATTTTTCTTTATTTGTACCTTTCCCATTCTAACAATTTTTCATGGTGCATCATCACCCAAATGAACCTTTCCAAAATCACCTTGAACATAATCTAGAAAATGTTTCCTATGGGTTGTGGCATGAAATGAATCCTTTGAATATACTACCCAAGACTCATAAATATTATCTACAGAAAGAATCAAAGCATCTTTTAACACATCACCTGTTACATTTGCTTCCTGATTTTTCTCCTATTGTCTATCTCTTTGTTTCTTTGGAGCTTTGCAATATTTATTTAGATGGCCTTTTTTCCTGCAATTCCAACACTGTATCTTTCCAAGTCTATATTTGGATCTTCCCTTCCTAGAATTCCCATGGTTCCCTGGAATTTTTCCTCTTTCCCTTTGTCTACCCCTATTTTCCACAGTCAAAGCATTACCTGATCTCTCACCTGTGCTTTTCCTTTGCATTTCCTCACTAAGGATAACACCAACAACATCGTAAAAATTTAAGGTGTTTGAACTAGAGGCAAAGTTACTTACAACCATGACGAAGCTATTCCATATTTCTGGGAATGATCATATAATTAAAAGATCCCTAATCTCATCATCAAATCTCACTTGTACATAACTTAACTGACTAGTGACCGTGTTAAACTCATTTAAATGGTCAGTAACAAACCAACCTTCTAACATATTTATATTAAACAAACACTTCATTTGTAGGTCGAGTGTTTTTCATACAGTGAAGCCAATTTCTTCATCATATCCTCCATTGTCTTTTCGCTTGAAATTTTAAAAGCCATCGTCGCTTCCAGGCACAACCGTATTATTCAAAGTACCTTTTTGTGAAGAATATCCAATTCTTCATCTTTCATACTCGTTGGATTCTTTGCTTTCGTATTCAGCGGTATGAAAGATCCGTCTGATATAGATAATCTTCCATTTTTATCTTCCACAAATGAAAGTTTTGGTCGTTAAATTTCTTGACCCTAAACTTTCCTTCTTCCGCCATTTCTCCCACTCGAACCAGGAACCCTCTTTCTTTCCAGTGAGTTACCTTTCACTATGATACCAGTTTTTAGAAAAACGGGATTGTGGAGCGATAAAATAAAACAATTGCGGAAATAAAACACAGAAAATACACAATACAATAGAGACACTGATATATGTGGTTCACCCAGTGTGGGCTACGTCCACCAGATAAATTGCTAGGTCCTTCCCTTTTATTATCCAACAACATGAAGGGATACAACCTACAACACACCCATTGTAACTTCCTCTTATTTATCTCATAGTTTCCTCTCTCATAATACATGTAATACAATACAAATACCCAACCACAATACAAATGACCTCATACAAAAGAGGGTTGCCTTCTAGGGAAAAAATCCCTAACATAATCTCTATCATCATATATGTGACTTAATTATGAATGGTCAAGATTGACTATGAAACTACAATATACATTTACAAGACAATGTTTCCTTCGGGGGCTTCACCCCCGAACCCTCGCTGGCCCTCAGACCTCGTAGGGGGGGAAACCCCCCCTGCAACCCCCCCACGTGGAGGGGTGTATAATCTTCATAGGGTATCAACATGATTGAAAACAAAGACCTTTGAATCGGGAAGATCATCAGGCTTCACAACCAACAAGAGATGGTTATGGTCTTTGTGGGATTGGAATTGCAGAGCCTCCCCTGTATGGTGATATGTAAATTTTTGTCCATATTAATATAGAATCTTACTTACAAAAAAAAAATAGACAATTATTAAATAACATTGAGCTACAACCAAATTTATATAGTTTGCAAAATAAGTAATATTTGCATAGGTTTTACAACCAAAGTTATATGGTTTTTAAAATGAGTAGGTTTTGCAAAACCATTTCTAATCAAGATTAATGTAATCTAAAAAAATTAATTAAAAAAAAATAACATATATATGATATTCAATATAACACTATCATATCTATTAAAATTGAAATAGTTATAGTTTATAGTATTTTAGTGATATGTACCCTAATTTTGAAGGATAACATTGACCATAATTGGCATAGATAGATCATGCTTGAGATATGTACCAAGCATAACCTACTAGAGGACTTTGTATTTGTTTTGTTTGTATTTTGAGATGGAAAACAAAGTTACATTTAGTATGTGTTGAGGCACTTGAAAAAATAATGTTGTCCATTAGATAGTCCACATGGTTTTCCTATCAAGTCTAATATATTTTTATAAGGATGATATTAAAAATAACTTAATCGTTACTTCATTTGACACATATAAAAGAGGAGATTTCATCATCAAATACATCATCATATCTAAAAAAAAGTGTCATCTACTTTAAGAGATAATCTAATCATAAAGAAAGGGAAAAAATAAATAGGATATAGACCTATAGGCTATTATCATCACTCAGGGATTTGTAGGGGGGTGTCACCCTCCACCACCTATAGAAGTCGTATTTGACTTGAGACTACAACTTTAGATAGACCATTGACTTTATATTCTATTATTGATATAAATATTTGAAGCTTAATTCAAAACTAAATAGCATTGAGGATTTGGTCTATCAAGGGCCCAAGAGTGAGATTCTAAAGTCTAAAAGTCCCCTGAACTCATTCACTAATCAACTTGGAATTTCCCATGACTTGTTAAACTTGTTCAAATTGTTTTTAGGTCAATTTTAGAAGGTTTAGAACCACATGCATTTCAACACAATTAT
>SNQJ01S0051686.1:19910-31720 GCA_010110895.2 Picea sitchensis
GATTTACCATGAAACACGATTGCATTTTGGGTTATCCATATTTACCAAACAACAAAAAAATGGGAGGGATTTATGATATACCACATTTGGATCGCTCATCTAGTTCTTTAAGAATTCATCCAAATAATTTTCATTCCATTGCCTAGCTCCTTTGGGTAAAAGGTATATCTCCTTCAAAACTTCTTTTGCAATGGAAAATCCAATACAATATCTTAAGTGGCCTCCACATCCATTATACATAGATAATAGAATCATGGTCCTTATTGGTGTGTCTGTTTCGTCACCTGGCTAAGAAAAACAATGGCACTTGCATGCCTATTTGGGCCTGCTAGACAAGACAGAGGTTAGTGAGTGGATTAAAAAAGCCAAACACATCAAATAAACAAGTAAACAAACTAAAACAACTAAGGAAATAAAAACTAGAATGCATAAGAAACTTAGAACCATAAACAATCAACCAATGACCAAGATTAGGCCACCAATGGATAACTAGATTAGTTGGAAAATCATTGTAGATAAAAATGAGGACTTATGGGTCCCCTCTTCCTCCTTGGGAGGGCTCTTGATTTCCCTAATGGAGAGCCCTTCTTACAATGGAAGAAAAATGGCAAATGATGAAGAAAATCAATGCCTATTCCCATGAGTGGAATGGACTATTGCATGAATAATCCTAGGATAAAAGAGGATTCTCAAGAGAGAATTGAGGTAGCATAAAAATAATATGAATATCTTGGTTTCTTAGTGCACCCATGGCCTCCATTTATAACATTTCTTCAAGGAAAAATTCAACTGGTGCTTAGTGTGAACAAGGGGCCCTTTAGGGCACCCTTTGTTCCTTGACCAACCCCCCATTCATATTTTGCTCAGATCTGGAGATCAAATCAAGTTGGGAGTTGGTCCATAAGTGGTTGGGGGGCCGAAAAGAATCATAAATGCACTATTCATAGGATTCTGCAGCTTTTCTTGTACACATTAGCGCATTGAACTCTATGGGCTTTGTTGGCATACACACTGTGCACACGCTTCCTTTAGTGAGTTTGCACATGTCAATTTTTTCCCAATTGTAGAGGTTTTTCCCTTTTGAAATGCCTTTTGGTGTTGTAGGTGAACTAATTGTTGTTGGCATTGTTGTATTTCTATAACCATTTGCATGCAATGTTGTGGATGAAATTTCAATGATAACAGATTCCCCTTGATGTGTGAGGTTAGGAGCATATGTATAGCCGAAATACATCAATGTTTCTTCTACTGAGAGTGCCATTGTAATGAAGAGTGATGAGAGGAACTGCAAGAGAGATCCGTCTAAGGGAGAGGGGAAAATGTGGGACTGAAATCTCTCTATAGGGAGAAAAATAAAATTTGTATACAAATGAGGCAGGCATGCCCCATGCTCATGTCATGTAACTCAAAATGTAAGACAATAACTGAAGTTGTATGTTGATGTAGATAACTGCAGCGCCCTCCAGGGCAGTTTGATAATGGTAGATGACAATTCTGAATGGTGAACATACTCTGAGAAGAGGCAAGGATGCCTATAAGAAGTATCGATGACTCATAGGCATTGATGGCCTAACAAATTCAGGGGTCTTCGGTTGGTATATAACAACTGCAATAGTCGCATAGTAAGACCCACCGTAACATGAGATTGTGTTGAAGTCAAATGTTATGGGGGTCAACAGAATCAAAGATAAATGGTGATTCTCTCTGTGTCGTCTGAGACTCCTCATTGTAAAGGTAATGAGAGTCAAGATACTGTCTCCCTTCTGAAAACTGTGTTGATGTCGACAGAAATGGAGACGCAACTCCAAGAAGAAAAGGGCTTCATGAAATATACTGGGATGAGATTAGGTAATGATGGGGAACATGAACAAAGTCAATATGCGGTGAGACTCAATACTTCCCTTGGTTGGGGTATGCTTAGAGGATGATTGGAAACAACTGTAAAATTGTATCTAGTGTCAGGGGAACGACTAGATATGGGGTTAAATTGTGCTAGAGGCTTGACAAAGTGGAATAACTCAGAGATCAAGGGCACATGGACTTTGGGATACTATGGGTTCATGAATGATGTCAAAATGAGAAAAAGAGGGTGGATGCCACAATCAAAGGTGACATGGGTTGCATTTCTAGGAAAAAATAAGATCATCAAGGATGACGACAAAAATATAAGTAAATGTTGGAAACAAAGGTTTTTACAATTACCAAATAAATAAAGAATAATTTGGGATGAGTGTACATACACAGAAACAAGTGCCCTAGTGCGATATGGCTTGGCATTTGAGGGAAAATGTTTTTAAGGGAACTGGTGGAGGGTGGGGCCCTATGGGTGGGTTTCTGTATGAGATAAATGAATGGAGGGAAATCTGCAGATGGGAAAACTGATGGTGGATGAAATGGAGGGTTAATGATACTGTGGAGGTGCATTCACTAGAACCAAGATGAGATAACCTGGGAGTCCATTGGGAAGGCTAGCAACATGATGAGAAGAAGTATGTGGATTATTATTGGAAATGCATAAGATTATCAGGACTCCCATCCCTAGGGGGTGAAAGAAGCATGAGTGTCAAATTTCCACTGGGAACTATGAATGGGACAACTCATGTGGGGGAGAGTGCTATCAGATGACAGTACAAAAATGCAATAGAGGTGATGGTATTGCAGAGACGGATGTACGTACCCTAAAGGTGAACATCGAAGGGTGTGACTAGAAGATACAATTGATATTCAGAAGGAATGATTACATGATAGTGTTGAACATATACCTAAAGGGGTTATGTTTCTTGTGATGACCAAGTACTTGCACACTTTAAAAACCGAATACCCAACATGAACAATATATGATGATAAAGAACATATAACAACTATTTGATAATTTTGAACATGATCATGCATACCTGGACATGATGTAAGAAAAATGTTCCCCCAGGGCCAAGTTCATATGGTGACCCGGGAACATGACTGTGTAGATGGCGGGACCATGATCCCATGGATGAATACGGATCGGGAAACAAAGGCTCTGGTCACTTGTAACATAGTGTGGAATCTTGGAAAAAAAGACTAT
This sequence comes from Picea sitchensis, assembly GCA_010110895.2. Lineage (NCBI taxonomy): Eukaryota > Viridiplantae > Streptophyta > Pinopsida > Pinales > Pinaceae > Picea > Picea sitchensis. Next base: position 22,972 of record SNQJ01S0051686.1, read on the forward strand.
ATATGGTTGGTGGGCCCACAATGCCACCTCATTCGTACTCGTTGCTATAGTGATTTGACGAGTGTATTTGGAGGTATTTTGGAGGTTAGAGGAGCTCGAGCCAACCGATCCAAGAGTTGAGAGAGTCAATTTAGTGGTCCTATCCTCCTGCATAGCATGAATTTCTTAGTTGTGAGTTAGGGATCATACGGATGGTCATACAAGGGTATCTTTAGGGGTGGACCCACTAATTCGCGAGAGAAGGAAGAATACCCATGCTTAGATGCACATGTATAATTCCATCTCCCGCACATAATGTGTGGTTTTTCTTGACATAGTTGTGCATAGGAGCATGAGGGAAGGAAACACAGGCGTAGATTAGATGTGTGCCTATTAAGATGACAATTGCACATTGTGTGCAGTTGTTTCTCAGACAACTGTGCATCAGTGTGCAACTGTGTAGAGGACATGTGTGCATGTGTGCACACCTATTGGGGTGATAGCACATTGACGCCAAGCTATTTTGTAGATAGTTGTGCATTAGTGAGTGGCTATGAAAATAACAAGCACGCACATGTGCACACCTGTGTGGGTGAAAGCCGTGCACTAGAGGTGAAGCTAAGGGTGTTTGAAATTTTGAATTTTTTTATGCTTTTGATGAATGATGAGGGTTGACCAAGTGTTTTTTTGTGGATGTAGGTGATCATCTTGTGACAGGAGAGAACTATTCCAGTCCACTGGAGGGAGCGATACTGGGAGCACCTTTGAGAGGCGGTGAGAGAGAAGCCAGGCATTCAGAGACACTTGGCAGCCTGCAAGTTGCTTAAGTTCTTTGAGTGCCCTTTGATACAGTCGCAGGAGTTCCTGCTTCAGTATATGATATCCATGTGGAGTACTTACCTATAGTGCTTCATTGTTAGGGGACAGAAACTGACACTCTTAGCTGTGGAGGATGTATATTTTCTGACAGGGCTCCCCTTCCGGGGGATGGCTCTGCATGCTGACCCCCAGTTGTTGGGGGATGTGAGATTGGTGGACATGGCACGATGTTATTGTTCAGGAATGAACCCAATATCAGGTTTTTTTATCCGTATTGATTCAATGGATGAGCTCTTGCCTCAGTGAATCGATTCCATGGTAGTGAGGATCTATGGATCCTTGGCAACTCAATGGATCACTGGAGGTCAGCTGAGGATTGTAGAGAGGGTCCTGGATGGGGGATTTTTTTCCTGGGGACTAATGTTTCACTCTAGGATGATGGGGCAGAGTCACCGATGTCATACCACTAACTCTGGTGATTTTTCATTTTGTTCCATCCCAGTGGTATGGTTTCTAGAGAGGGTACCCCTGTTGTGCCCAAGGATTTTGTTGGCCCCTTCAAGGCCGCAAGAGCCACGATTGATGTGGTGGGCTCAAGTGTTGGCACATCATGGGGGTTGAGAGGGTAGCCACTGTGGCACATTTGTGGCATCATATGCCACAGGTGATACTATGGTATCCATACGGTGGTATGGAATACCATCATGACCCGGAAATGGTGCTTCCTTCGAGGGAGGACTGGGACCAGAGAGGTATGTTTGTGTATTTTATGGTTTGTGATTTTCATAGTGTAGCATATGATTATGTATATATAGATGATGAATCTACCTTTGGTTTTTATGTTTGCATATGTGGGGCCACGAGGCTGTGAGGCTTAGATGGTCAAGGAATCAGCTCACCAGGGGCTAGTGTGACCATCGTGGGTAGGACAATGATGCAGGAGAGATGATTTTGGTATTGGGCCAACACATGAGCCGAGGGCAGGTAAGAGGCACATATTTGATGATGTTGGTGTTGTACTAGCGCATGAGCTGCGAGTAGAGGCCGAAGAGGGGATGGAGGACCTTCATCAATGATTCAAGGAGGTTCTACAGGGTGTGTTGAAGGGCATGTGGGCCCACATCTAGGATGAGAGGGTCCTAGAGTAGTGTGTGGGTGTATCAATGATTGGCAGACCTTGATCCATCGAACAGTTGTAGCGGGGGAAACGATGATTGGTCAGCTTCCCCATGGACCTGGAGGACCCCCACCTAGTGGGGTGCCTCCAGCTAACAGAGGACCTGGGGGGGAGCTCTAGGGGCACCATGAGTGCCATTTTTTGTATTTGTATAGGATTGCGAACCTAATTTGTATAGGGTAGTTGATAGCCATTTTGTATAGGGTAGGCGATACCCATTTTGTACCTATAGGGGTGAGGGGACTCACTGGCCTAGGGGTGATGTATATTTTGTATTTTGTAAAAATTTATGACNGTCTACATATGTTTATGTTTTTGATGGTTTGATGATGTCTAATCTATATGCTGTGATCGATGTATGATGATTATGTATATGTGATGATGTCTTGATGTGATAAATTCCAATCTAACACTAGGTTATCCATATTATATACTATTTGATTAAATTGGTGTGGAATATGTGTAAATTTAATTGAATCAAAGTTTCGAGATAAGAGTCTAACTTGCAGGTATTTGCGAAAGAGGCAAGGATTATGAACATGATATACATTGTTGAGCTGCAGGATGACAAGATAAGAATCTAATAAAACGCTAAGGTGGAGAATGTGGTAGTGAGTGGCCTCGGGGAGGAGACCAATGATGGAAGTGTATTCTTCTTGGTTGTTGGTGGTTGAGCCCAAACATATGTCACTGGAGTGGAGCAGTTCATGTGAGGGGGTATAGAGGGCCCAAACAGCCAAAGAGAAATTATGTGTCCAATGGCTAGAACCGTCAACATAACCAATGTGGTAGGCCGATTGAGGATGCATCTGTCAATAACATGGATGGTAGATAAGACATGAGGAGAGGAGGCAAAAAAATAAGACTAAAAACTCTACAAATTTGTACAAAGGAAAAGCCTAGTGTAGAATGGATACACTCAAGCAAAAAACTTCTTTAAGGACAACCCATTGACGGGTTCTTTGAGTGGGTAGCCTTATGGAGAGGCCAGGATGTATGCGCCTTTAGTGAGGCAGTGTTGGAAAATGTAGGGTCCATGCCATAATGATTCGAATTTACTATGACCGAGAGTATCGTGGGCGATATCGTAAGCTAGGACGAGATCTCCTTCATTAAATGAATGAAGGTTGACATGGCAATCAAAGGTGGCTTTGGATCATTTTTAGTTGCCTCGTTGTTCTATAATGAAGACCGACGATCTTCATCCAGCGACTCTAAGGTCAGAAATCCCTACTCCATTGGATCAATGTCAGGTAATAGCTCAATGGCAGTGCGTAATGTGGGAATTTCTCACTCAATAGGGAGGGTGGCTTCGATCCCATGGATGAGGTGGAATGGTGTAAAACCAATGGCAGTTTTGACTACCGTGTGATAAGCGTATAATGCTAAAAAAAACATATGATGTCAGTTGGTCTTATGTTTGTTGAAGGTACATTGTAGCATGGTTTTGAGGACTTTGTTGAAAACCTCGACTTGTCCGTTGGAATGAGGGTAGTATGGGGAGGAAAAATCATGGGAGAATCCTAACTTTGAGGAGAGTTATGCAAAGATATCATTCTCAAATTTCTTACCGTGATCAAATACTAATTGTAGTTGGATTACAAAATGGGTAATGAAGTGGTTGAAGAAAAAATGCATTGTTGCATCAGTGGTATTGTTGAAGGTAGGCACGGCCTTGGCCCATTTTCTAAAGTAATTTACTGCCATGAATATGTACTCATGTCCATTACTGGATGGAGGATTGCAAGTCATGAATTCTATGCCCCATTTGTAGAAGGGATCGATGGTGATGATTGGATATAGAAGAGCGGAATGCACTCATGCTTTGTTTGCATAGAGCTGGAAATTGTTGCATCACTTGATAGCGTGGATGTAGTCATGGAATAGTGTGGGCCAGAAGTATCCTTCTCGAATGATTTTTTGGGAAATAGACATACCGGAGAGGTGGTCACCACAACAGCTTCTATGGAAATCATTCAAGACTCAGTCGGCTTCATTGATAGTCAGACATTGATGGAGGATGGTTTCGACCCCATGTCGGTAAAAGACATCATCGATGAGGAGGTATTGAGAGACTTGATGGAGAATGCACCAATGATCGCCTCGAGAGAGATGAGGCCCAAAATTCAGTGTCTGAAGGTAGACGAGAAGATCGTCATACCAGGGGTCATCCGAGGGGATGAAGATGAGGTGTTCATCGGGAAAATCGATATTGACGGGTGAATCTTTAGCATCTCAGGGAATCGTTGTAATGAGTTCAACGAGAACAAGCATTTTTTTTCTTTTGGGAGTTGAGAACTCTAGGTCGTATTCTTGAAGTATGATGATCCATCGGGAAACTTTTCCATTAATTTGTTGTCGACTAATCAAGTACTGCATTGGGTTGGAATCTTCTACGACTTTGGTAGTTCAAAGCAGGATATAGTGACGCAGTTTTTGAACTATGAGGACAACTACGAGGGATAGTTTCTCATAGTGATTATATTTCAAGGGTGGTCCTGAAAGATTTTTATTGATGTAGTAAATGACATGTTCAAGCCCGTCATCCCCTGGTTGGAAAAGGACTCCTGCTACTGAGATGGATGAGGCTGACAAGTAGAGGATGAATCGCGATCATAGTCTGGGGGAATAATCAAAGGACCATTAGATAAGGCCACTTTTAAATCATCAAAAGTGGTTTTAGCATGTTCATCCCATCGAAATGGGATATTGTGACATAGTAAGAGGAGGAAACTATGCTCGCGGGTGGCATAATCTGGGACAAAGAGATGTAAAAAGTTAGCTTTGCCTTGTAGGCTCTGTAGTTGGCATAAATTCCTAGGTGGTGGAATTTTTGTGATAGATTAGACCTTGAGGGGGTCCATCATGATGATGTGTTGGGAGACAATGAACCCAAGAAGGCATCCGACAGTGATGCAAAATAAACACTTGAGGGGGTTCAAGTAGATATTGTATTGGAGACAGCATTGAAAAACGATGTGTAAGTCATCTAAATGTTGAGTTCCTTTCTTGGATCGAGCAACGAGGTCATCCAAATAAGAGAGCATGATGGAAGAAAGATTGTGGAAAACATAAGTCATGGCCCATTGAAATGTAGCACCTGCGTTTTTTAGTCCAAAATGCATGACACAATAAGAAAAAATACCCCATGGGGTAGTAAAAGTTGTTTTATACTGATCTGCTGGATGGATTTGGATTTGATTGTAGCCAGATAACCCATCCATGAAGAAGAATTACTCGTGGCTGGCACAGTCATCGATAATTTGGTCGATGTGTCTTTGGGACAAGCATGGTTGAGATCACGAAAGTCGATGAAGAAACGAATAATGCCATGTTTTTTGTTAACGGGGATGGGTTTGGAAACCCATGAGGTATACGCAATGGGGTAAATGAACCCAACAATATGTAACTTGTTGATTTCAGCTTTGATAGCCACAAATTTGGATGGGTGAAGTGGGCGCTTCTTTTGACAGACTGGGGAGACATCTAGCCATGTGTCGATACGATGTTCGATTATAAAAAGATTGAGGTTGGGCATCTTCGTATATGACTAGGAAAAAATATATTGGTATTCTTGAAAGAGTTCTTGGTAAGTTGTGATTTCCTCAGGGGAGCATGTGGTGCCAATGCTGATTTCTTCTACGATTCCCAGTTTGATGGAAATGTCGATTTTGACGGTGGGGGAGATATTGGCCATGTTTCCTTCTTCAAAAGCATCTGGGGAAGGAATAGGGTTGTTGAACTAGTCTATATTTCATAAAGGAATAAAATCCTTGGTTTCGATTGCATACACGGAGGCTTGGCTAGGAGGGTCAAAGGCTTCATGTGATAGAAAAAGCATTCGATGATGGAGTGCATTCCATGGGAAATCAGGGGTAGTGAGTTCCTCGAGGATATCTTTGACACAGTGGAAAATCGAGAATACAGGGGATTCGGGGAGGTGACACGAGTTACTGTCATAGTGGGATTGTCCTCAAGTGGAGAAGACATAGAGGGGATATCAAAAATTAGGTGTGATGGATCGCTTGACATAAACTAAATGTCCATACATTGTGGGTGATAAATTGTGGTAGGGGGTAATATTTCATGTGGGAAATGAACCAGAGAACTAGGAGGATTTGGGGGAATATCCTCAGACAATCTATCTATGAACAATGCAGGGGTGGGAAGTGACTCAGGTTCAAGGGAGGTGATGTTGACAGTATCTAGAAGGGGTAGGACTAGTGGTGAGGCAGTCATATGTGGTTGAATAGGGTCTGAATGATGACCTCGTTATGCCACAATCAAAGGACACTAGTATGTGAAGTGAAAAATTGAGTCATAGAGAGCGCAAGTGAATATCATCCATTCAAGGACTAAGGAATAGACATAATGAATGTCGATGATGTGAGTACCATAAAGTGGTGGTGGAGAGGGCTCTCGTTGAAAGGTTTGGCATATTTTTGTTAGCGTCTGGAGAAACTGAGGTAGAGTTGGGCGATGATGAGTGTAGTGGCCATATTATGAGAAGATGACACAAGCAAATTTTGTTCGCAGCCCTTTACTACCTATAGTGGAGGAAGTTGTAGTAGTACTAGATGTGCTTGATGAAGCAGCGAGTGATGGGATTTCTCGAGGGAGTTGGATCATATTTCGTAAGTCAGGAAGAGAAGGACATATATTAGTGGGGTGTCCCTTTCGTTCACATAGTGCGCAAGGAGGTTGAACTCGGGGAGGAAGTGGAGATGTGGGCTATTTCTTCTTATGTATGCCCCCAACAGTGGCAATGGTGTTGTGACTTGGGGGTGAGGGTGGTGCAGTCGGAGCCAGTATTGGAATATGCATTGTGATAACCTCTAACTGAGGAGGGAGAGATGGTTGAGGAACCATTGTGGGTGGTTGTAGATACCATACATGGATGGAAAGCACCATGCTGGGAAGGGTAAGTGTCATGACCACCTAAAATTATTGAACTCCCAGTGGGGGGTAGAAGAAGGGTATTTGAGTAATGGCTTGAGGGATTGTCTCGCAAACTAGGATTTGTCCCTGGGGGAGGGGGAAATCAGGGATAAGTGGTGTAGTAGGGTTCTCAAGGAATTTGTGAGGTAACATTTCTTCAATTGGTGGAACATCAAGGTGTGGAGAGGCCTAAGTGGGAGAAAAATTGTCTCTGGTGTCGGTTCCATTGGAATATACGACACACAGTTGTGTTGAAGGGTGTATGAGAGGTGGTGCTCCATGGTATTCCCCCAATAAGGATGGGTCCTTGTTAATCCCTAATATTGCCTCATTACCCCTTAATTGGGGCATATTATATTAGTAATGCTATTTTATTTATGCCGGATTTAGGCCATTAGTTGTAATTATACCTCCTAGTCTCCTATATACCAAGAAGACATTTTCATTTTGAATCATCTTGTACTTGACCATTTAAGTGGGGTAAAAGGAGGTTGCTCCATCGAAGAGGATTATTATCTGAAATTATCTCTTTTTCAAGGTGTTGAGTACTTTTTATGAGTTTTTTCTATGCTATATTGATATTTGGTTCTTAACATATGGTATCAGAGCTCAAGGTCTTGGGGTTTCGCTACTACATTTGAGACACCTTGGAATTTTTGCTATAACTTTTTTTATACAAAGTTTAAGAAGGAAAGTCTTGGAGGATATTTAGTAGATAGATCAAGGTACGTTGGATTCAAAATTCAGCTCCTGTGGCCTTATACTTTCGTAGATACAGCATGTACAAGATAGGGTTCTAGAATCATCCTGAACTAAGTCATTGTGGAATTTTCACTATAAAACATTTTTTGTAATGTTTCAGACCCTAAAATATGGAAGCTATTTAAATAAATTAGTAAGGTATCTGTGGTAAAAATTTCATCCTCTGGGTCATCCTAAACTTGTATATACACCCTATGTAAGATAGGGTATCTGACTAGTCCTATTGACTAGTCTCAAGAAGGTGTTCCAGGTAAAACAATCATAACTTCTTCCTAGAGTATCCAAATTGAGTGGGACTAATTTCATTGGATCGTGGACAGTCTTTAGTATTTCTGATGTGAGTTTCAGAATTTTATATCAATCATTTGGTGCGGGGCATGCTATATAAGTGAGATCTCCTGGAAAGGCCAAAAATCAGCAAGTTGTGGGGAAGTTACCGTAAATTCCACTTGGCACATCCAATTTTGATCAGACCTGTGGAATTGTAGAAAAGAAATATCATAGAAATACATAAAAGAAAGTTTCATACCCAGAAGGGATGAAACTTGGGAGATACAATAGAAGAAAGATTTTCTAACAGAACCACCTCAAAATCAAGGTTCAAAAGTGATAATTCGCCAACATGCCACCCAAAAAGGGAACTTCTACACCAAATAAGCCTCCATACAATCCTACTTGGACTCTTGATGAAGGTGAAGAAATGTGTAGGGACATAAATGATTTACAATAGAAGATAGTAAGAAAAGATTAACTACAAGAGATGATGGAGGGTTTAAAAGGGGAGATCATGGAAGTATTGAAAAATTTCGTAACAGAGAAGACACCCAAAAGTGAAAATGAATCCCATGAAATTCATGATGAGGACACAAGGAAGGTGAATTAAGAATGGAAAAACTCCAACTTTGGTTTGAAGACCAACCACGTTCCTAATATTGATATGAGGAAGTTTGATGGAAAGGACCCAATCACATGGATACTTCAGATGGAGAAATTATTTGATCTCCATAATGTGCCACATACACAAAAGGTACAAATTGCTTCTTTATATTTAGAACCTAATCAATTTGTATGGTA
>SNQJ01S0051686.1:35359-46084 GCA_010110895.2 Picea sitchensis
AAGCCCTAAGATTGGATCATTACCCCTTAATTGGGGAATATTATATTAGTAATGTTATTTTATTTATGTCGGCGTTAGGACATTAGTTGTAATTATACCTCCTAGTCTCCTATATATACCAAGGAGACATTTTCATTTTGAATAATCTTGTACTGGAACATTTAAGTGGGGTAAAAGGAGGTTGCCCCCTCGAAGAGGCTTATTATATGAAATTATCTCTTTTTCAAGGCATTGAGTACTTTTTCTGAGTTTTTTCTATGCTATATTGATATTTGGTTCTTAACAGTCCTTGAAAATTCTGGGGCCCATGTCAATGAGTGAATAAGAATCTAGGCTAGTGCAGAAAAGAGGTAAGATTTTCTCGATGTTGGTGAAATGGTTAGGCTCATAATGTGTAATTTGGTCGATGGTGACTATTTTCCCATTGTGGGGCAACATCATCGTTTGAAACACAGAATAGGGTACTTCCTTCATAGCATACATGTAGCTACATCCAAAAAAGATATTGTAATCGAGTGGGGCGTCGATAACCTCAATGTCGATGAGGATGGTTTTGCCTCTGAGTTCGATGGGGACATTTTGGAAGAGCCCTTCAGGGGAGGATGGTTGACCATCATAGGCTCTTAAGGTGATGGAAGATGGTACTAGCTCAGGGGAGCCAAGTTTTTTCCATACAGTTTTGGAAATGATGCATGTGGATGCACCTTCATCAATGATACACTGATGAACCGTGATGTTATGAATCTTGACTAGTATGTGGAAAGCTACCAGAGCGGGTAGACATGGTTCTCTGCTATCTAGATCAAATGTGATGAGTCTGTATCAGCTGGGTTGACTGCCCCCAAGGAGGAAACTAAGTATTTTCATTTAGTTGGATAGGTTTGGAGGACCTCCAATGCAAACATGGTTGTAGGAGACTGTGCCAAGTCATCGACCATACTGTAATTGTGTGTTTCCCTAGCTTGAGGGTTATTGACATTCTGTAATAATGGAATGTGAGGTATACGAATGGTAGGTTTCGTAATAGGGCGTGGAATCATTAAGGGTTGTCCAGTTGTATATGGAGCCTCTTCCGAAGTGGTTGGAGTAGATTTAGGGGGCACTCTATATTGACGACCGTGCATTTGCAGAAGAATTTTTTCTTCGCTAGTGAGGAGGATATTGCGATCTGCCAGATTTCTAGGGTGGATGGGCTTTGGGTTTTCATACTGTCCCATTTGTGGTGGGGAAGGATGCACCTCATGTTGGGTATTCATCACACCTTTGTGTGGAATAGGGTTTTGCAACACGGTCAGGGGTGGTTGTTGCAAACACTGTTGTGGGCCCTGCTGAGGGGCAGGCAGTGCTGGAAGACGTGGCTTGTTCATGGATTCTTTCATCCATTTAAAGTTGGAAATTTGGGGGAAATGGTGAGTATAATGTCCATACTCACAGCAAAGAGAGCAAGGGAAGTTTGTATTGAGATTTTTATTGTTGTTCTTCCCTTGGCGTTTGTTGTTATTTTCCCCTTGGGGGTTCTAGTTACCGTGATTTTGGTTGCCCCCAGCAGAATAGCTTTGTTGGGGATTATTTCCACCTGGTCCTGGGTTATTATTGTTTCGGTTTTTTACTTTATTTTTGGCATTATTCGACTGATGGGACAGATTTTCCATATTCAACTGTTCAAAATTATGAAGTTATTGAATGGGAGAGAGTTTAACAAATTTAACGTCGACATGTGGTTGTCCATGTGAAGGAGCCACCAGTTGTGGAGGACCAGGAAATGGAAAGTACAATTTTTTTTATGGTAATGATCCATAAGGTGCGTAGGAAGGTCCATAAGATGAGTACCTAGGTTATACACTGAAGTAGAAGGGGAACCTGAACTTGGTTGAGAGGTTGAGAGTATCATGGGTGCCGACAAGGGCCCACTCAAGGGTGGAGGGGGAGCAACAGGATATGGATTTTGGTAAGGGGGAGGAAGGTAATAATATGACCTTCCATATGGTTGTGGATATTGAGGTGCATGGTACATAGGCGGTGGTTGGTTGTAAGGGTTGTCGTGTGTCATGGTAACAATCAACCCATCCGCAGTGTGAGACATTCTAGGTTTGTCTTGGCCAAATGGTATGGGTTTGGGTGCATCAGGTAATATTGTGTATAAGTAACCCAATTGAGCATAAATGAGGTCAAACTATTGAGATTTCCTTATGGCTTCCTCTTTGGATTGGGGGAAGGTGGATGCCACATCTTTGGAAAGTATAGAGACGAGTGATTTTAGAAACCAATCAAGATGTTGTTCTTTGGTGGTTTCTTCTTTACATAAACTACGTCGCTGATGCCATTCGTGAATGTGGTCAGAAATATGCATAGCTAAGGTTTTTTTTCACTCAGAGAGAACTTCTAAACTAGTGTCATGACGAAATGGTAGTTGGAAAAAGGCCAAAAAGGCTTTAGCCAAGGATTAAAAAGTCACATGGGACCCTGATTTTTCATCCACATACCATTTGGTTGATGGACAAGTGAGTGTTCTTTGAAATAAACTAAGTAGATGGAGTCATCCATGATGATTTTTGAAGAGAAACATAAGTGGAAGTTCATAACATGGTTGGCGAGATCTTCCCCCGATTTTCCTTCAATTTTTTGAATATCTGAAGGTAGCTTGGTAGGCATATTGAGCCATGTGGGGTCATGTAAAATGGGATCATTCATGATTTTAGTAAAATCAAGAATGTTGAGAGAAACAAAGTATGACATAGGGGGAGTTGGTGGAGGATTAGTTCCATCCATGGTGTGAGAAAGTAGTGGACCTAACCCTTGAGAGGGATTTGGTGGTGTTGTACTTCTGTCGTGAGAAGAAGTTTTCCCCCCGCCTCCTTGTGAAGGAGAACTAGTGTATGGAATTCCTTGGGAATTGGACCCAAGGAAAGTGGAACCAATTAAATCTGATCCCAAAATAGTAGCACTCACGGGGGTGTGAGATGGTTGAGATGGTGAGTCGACAAGACTAGGAACTCCTCCTAGAATAAGAGAGATATTTTGTAAGTGTCTGGAACGATGGGGATTTTTGGTGTCCCCTATGATGTATGAATAGAAAAGTGAATGTGTGAAAATGGTGATGAGAGCAATAAATGAACAAGAGACTTGTATAACTTCGACCTTCACAAGATAATATAATTCACAATTTCATGTAATCAAATGAGCAGCATACATAAATCAACTGCAAATAAGCATACATGTGGGTAGGTGGATTTTGTCCGCGTGGCGGAACAAATAAATAATTATCGTGTCCTAAAAGACATGTCATCCTTCCTCTCAAAGAGAACTAGACCTTCCAAGAGAACTCAATAGTGGGGTCTGAAGCCATGGAAAGAGGAACTAGTGAAGGATTAAATAATCAGTTATAATGAGGGGTAGAGGGTGCATATCTCAAAAGAGATGGTGATATTTCCCAATAGAAACACAAAATATGATCAAGGTGCAAATGCAGCCCATAATTTCCACATGGGTAGATGTCCTAAATTTGGTCACTAGGTACCTCGGTCAAAGTGCAACATTTAGATTTTTGGCCTCAGAAATGGGTCACGGGCTGGATCACTTCCAAGAGTTGGGTGACTCAAGGGAGGACACATAGAACAACCAAACCTCAGCCTTCAACCCTTCACAGGTATCTACATGCCTTATGGTGTAGGAATACTTGACTTGGAGGATTTGAAAGTTCCCTATTTGTCAAATTCTAATGTTTGAAAAATGTGAGAACCAGATAATGGGGGGTTATTTGGATGCCTACCCCCGAGATCCTACCTAGACTAAAAAAATTCTTTTGGCACCTCCTGTGGAGGAAAAATTAGTGGTTTTTTAGAAAACAAAACTAGGTGTGGTGGGCTGAGAGATTGGGGGTGTGAACCAATATCGTTTGAATTAATTGGGTGTCCATAATTCCTCTAGAAATAGTGGGATGTTTTAGAATTCCTTTGAAGAAAACCTGCTTCGACCTCCACAATTAAAGATGGAAATTATGTGAGTGAGGAGTGACTTTTTGTGTGAGCAAGTGAAACAGTGTGCGAAATTTTAATAAGTTAGGTGTGAATTTGCAACATGTGGACTTTTTGTGGTCCTTACAAATCATTTTTACCTATCTTACTAGGTGTCATTGGTACAACCTTGCAAAATTTTAAAATCCCTAAAGAACTAGCATGTGGGCATATGGGTCCTTACCAATCCTTTAAACTCCCTATTGTTGTTTACACTAAGAAATCTTGAAAACCTATCCTATATTTCAATCATGTTGGCATGTATGGGCCTATTACTTTGATCTTTAAACTTCCCTAGTGATGTAAACTAAGAAAGAAATTTCAAGAAACTATCCTAAGTTTGCAACATGTGGGAATATATGGGCCCTTACAACTTTAAGATGATTTTAAAATGAAACTAAGAGGATCCCTAGGGGGGCTTTGTCCTCTTCTAAATATTTTAAGGGAGATGAAATGTCTCCTTAACCACCTTTCTAATTCTCAAGATTGCTCTATGGTGAGAGAGAAGAGCATACTCAATGATCAAACTTAATTTCTGATCCCAATGCAAGTGTTTTTATATGTAATAGAAATGATCTCAACTTAAATTTTACAAACCAAACACGCCATCCATGTGGAAACCAAAGAAAAAGAGGAGAATATTTGGTTCCTTTTACCCCCTAAGTGCCTATGTTTAGCTAACTTTTCATATGGGAAAGGAGTCTAAGTGGAGTGAATGGGAATTACAAATTGCATGAAAGAAATAATTTGAAGGCTAGGGGCCTTCAAATCATCAAAAAACTCTTACAATTTTGAAAATCTAGAAATCTGTGCAGGTTACAATTCTGACAGAGGCGCAGTGAGTGCATAGTGTGCAGAATGTGCAGAGAAAAGAATCCTTTTGGGCGCACAATGCGTTGAGTGCACATTTGTGGGATGGAATACCCACGCACTTTTTGATATGCGTCGGGGGGGTGGGGGGGTTTTGTGAGTGAAATTCTCCTCCTCCAGCTCAGAATTTTGCTTTTGACAGGTAAGGTTGGGGTGGCTTTGGTACCTACGAGACAAATGAATTAAAAATAAGTGCTCTCTAAGCCCAAATAGGGTGGAATTTGATACCTTTTCCCCAGTATGGTCTCCAATATGTTGTGCCCGTTTTGTCACTTGGGTGAGCAAAACAATGGCACTTTCATGCCTAGTTGAGCCTGCTAGACAAGACAGAGATTAGTGAGTGGATTAAACAAGCCAAACACATGAAATAAACAAGTAAACAAACTAAAACAACTAAGGAAATAAAAAATATAATGCATAAGAATCTTAGAACCATAAATAATCAACCAATGACCAAGATTATGCCACCAGTGGATAACTATATTAGTTGGAAAAACACCGGACATAAAAATCAGGACTTATGGGTCCCTTCTTCCTCCTTGGGAGGGATATTTAGTTCCCTAATGGAGAGCTCTTCTTACAATTGAAGAAAAATGGCAAATGATGAAGAAAATCAATGCTTATTCCCTCAAGAGGTGAGTGGAATGGCCTATTGCAATGATGCTTGAATAATCCTAGGAGAAAAGAGGATTCTCATGGGTGAATTGAGGCAACATAACAATACTATTAAGATCTTGGTTTCTTAGTTCACCCATGGCCTCCATTTATAGCATTTCTTCAAGTAAAAATTCAATTGGTTCTTAGTGTGAACAAGGGGCCCTCTAGGGCACCCTTTGGTCATTGACCAGCCCCCCATTCCATGTTTTCTCATATATGGAGGTCAAATCAAGTTGGGATCTAGTCCATAAGTGGTTGGGGGGCCGACAAGAACCATAAATGCATTGTTCATAGGAGTTCATGGCTTTTCTCATACACAGTCGTGCATTTGGCACATTGTGCGCTCTACAAGATTTGTTGGCCCATGCACTATGCACACGCTTCCTTTAGTGAGTTTGTGCATGTCATTTTTTTTCGAAATGTATAGTTTTTTGCCTTTTGAAATGTCTTTTGGTGCAACAGGTGAACTAATTGATGTTGACATTGTTGTACTTCTGTAACCATTTGCATGCAATGTTGCAGACGAAATTTCAGTGATAACACTTACCAGGATCTCTTTTGAAAAATATCCCAAGTTAAAACTTAATTGCTTAGAGCTAACTAAAGAAAAGGCCTTTATTTTACTAGAGTTTTCAACTTCCATAGTGGCTTCCACCACCCACATTCTTTTGGATCCCCATCAAGAAACATGGATTTGTATCCCATATTAGAAATTATTCACTAGTTGGGCTCCATGACCAAGCCAATGAATCATATTCTTATTTAATATGAATTTAATTTCCCACCAAATTTCCTATCAATGTGCTCCATTTTTTGGACTCCTCTCCCTTTAGGCCTAAATCCCTTGATGTTTTCCATCCATGCTACCATAATGTTCATCTACTTAGACCTATACCATATCTACGATAAACAATTCTCTTTTAGCTTAGATTTTATATGATTCCTATAGAAATAATGTTCTTTTTGTCACACCTTATCCAAAGGTCAACCCCTAATCTTATTCTCTGACCATTGCCCACATTCCAACACACCTTACAAGCCATCTAGTTTCCTAGAAGAGAGAAATATAGAATTAGTTGCTTCCACATAATTGAAGCAATGGAATATAACTTGTTTCTCTACCTTATATCTTCTTCTATGGATAATGGATCAATATATTTAGTTCTTATGACCCACTTCCACATACCATTATTCTTGATCAATCTCCATAGGATCATATCTACCAAAACGTTTCCAAAGAAGTGAATGTTTTTTAAGGTCATATCCTTTGAGGGATTTTGGCTTGGATATTATTTTCCACTTAACTAAGGGAATCCATGTTTCCTTTCCTCCCTTCCATGGAAAAATAAAACATTTTCTTTTTATTTTCCCCAATTTCCAATTGGATTCTATGCTAAGGAGTGCTCATAAATAGGTGTTTCTTCCAATACTAACTCTATGAGAGTTAGTTGACCCCTGTTCCCATTACCTCTAGATAACCAACAAGAGAAATTTCTAGAGACTATTTTCTCTATATTTTCAAATACCACATTATTTTATGCCATATCTATTGTCGTTTAAAGTGAAACCCATGTATTTTAACCCTTGGCTAAATTCTAAAACCTGGAAGGAAAAATATCGATTATTGTCATTTTCTATCTACCAGAAAAACCATTGAAAGAAAAAAAAATATGTGTACATGTTTACTTCTATACAAGTAGCTTCAATGTGGATGGACAAGGATTCTTTAATAAAAACATCCTTCCTAATAGAACTAACTCCAAATAAGAGTACATCACCCACAAGCAACATGTGATAAAGTTAAGTATTCCTACCCAATTTTACTCCTTTCAAATTCCCATTCCTCTCATAGGCTTCAATAATCCTACTTATTCCTTCAACTACCATAAGGAAAATATGAGGGGAAATTCAACACCCTTAAATAAGGCCTCTACACTGTTTGAAAAACTCTGAAGTAGACCCATTCACTAGAACATAAAAATAGGAGGATCTCAAGCAATCTTAAACTCAATTGATGAAAGGGATCTCAAACATAGTATGAATTAAAATTAATCTAAGGAACAACCAACTAACCTCACCATACACCTTTGATGTATCAATTTTGATAACCATTGAAGGAATCATTTTAGTCTTGATGGAGTGTAATCCTTCTTAGGAAATTTCCATCACATCATGAATTTTCCTATTTTGTAGGAAACCATATTGTTCCATTGAAATTGTATCAAAGATAGTTGGATTAATTATTCAATATATCAACTTTGTGATCATATTATAGATTTATTTACATAAGTAAACAGGACAAAAATACAAATGATATAGTTTTATCCTTTTTAGGAACATTTTCCAGGATAGTTGCATTAAAAGTACCTAACAAATTACATGAGACTCTTGATTCCTCTACAACGTTCAATATATCCTTCTCTAGCCATTCATATAAATCCTAAAAAAACTCAATTGATCAACCATTTGGTACTAGGATCTTAACTTTACGAAAGGAGAAGATCTCTTCTTTTAATTCCTCTTTTGTTACTTTTGCATAAAATGCATAATTTACCTCTTGATATACTAACCAAGGAAACAATTCAATAGAACAAATGATCTTTTCTAGGTTTTCCCTAATTGGAGCTTTGAATAATGAGGCATTGACATGGGAAAATTTCACATTGCAACATGAGGGAGAATTTCATGATGGTAGATCCCAATTACACATGATCTCATTTGGTATAGAAATATCTATCGGTATGTGGGCCCGGTTGCTGCTAACTAAATGGATTTCTCTCCAAAGAGAGACTTTCTCATCTAAACTATTCTAAATCCTAAATGTAGTTTTAATCTATTGTGCATATTCAACAAAACCTTACTAGTATGTTAAATTCTCAAACATAAGAAGAAATTAATATCTAAAATATATGGTGCATGTCCTTGCATTTAAATTCATAATCTATTCATGATTTTCGATAGAAATAATTAACAAAAATGACAAGCTGCAAAAATATGCAACAAAAAAAAATCAACAATAATGCACAATTGTCTGAATAGATTATAAATCAGCTCTTCCTTATATTCATTCTTCATAAATAGTTCTTCAGATGGTGGTACAAGAAAAATCTCCAAAATGGTTTTCATTCTCCCATAAATCTTGATAATGGTATACAAGACACAAATTCCATATTTTCCAACCCCTTGTTTAAAGCTAGAGTTCCCCTTTTATGATAAATCATCGGTGTCTCTTCATTTACTCTATTTCTTCTCTGGTTACAGGCATTCCCTTTTTCCACTCATGCTTTGATTCTCCTTTTCAAAAATAGATATTAAAATCATATCCTAACAAAAAAAATATCCTCTCAAGCAATTGTGTTGTTACAGGTTTCTTCATTTTCCTCATTGTCTTTTCTTCATTTTTCAATCTATCTCCTGCACAAAATAATTTCTTTTTTGTGTCTGGCAGAATTGGCAACTCACGGTTCTCATACTCGCGTGACATGGGTTTGATTATTGTCTGCTACCTATATAACCTCCATGTGCGTCCACACGACCCACAAGCATGGGGAACGAGTAAATCAGGGTGAAAATCGAACCTGAGTCCTGCTTTTTACATTTCCTTCCATTTACACGACACTTTCCAATCAGTCTACACCCCTGTGGGATGCAAAAAATAATTTTAATATAATCATTGATATCAATATTTGAGAAATAAATTCATTAATATTATTATTAGAATGAAGGATTCTTATGGAAACAACAAATAGAAAATCAATTAATATGAGGAATCTTGATGAAAGTATCTACCAACTCATTCCCTTTTCTTTAGGATTTTTTTTTAATTTTCCCAAAATAATTAAAAAACAATTAAAACATAAATTAAGCATTGGAAAAATTCATGAATTCCAAATAGATATTTAAAACATTTTCTAATGCAGGAGCATCTTTGGCCATAAGAAATCCACATCAACCAAAAACATTTCAATTTCAAGCTAGTAAGTTGTAGGGTGAAATAAGTGCTTCAACTCCCATTGTTGTAACACCAGTGTTGTTACTCATGTTGTTGTAACACCAATGTTGTAAATCACATTGTTGCAACATTTGTGTTGTAACACCCATGCTATAAAACACATTGTTGCAACACCAACACTGTAACTCCCATTGTTGTAACACCCATTGCTTCAACACCTATGTTGTAACGCATGTTGCTGCAACACCAACACTATGACTCTAGGAGAGTGGGAATTTCGTTAGAGTGTTGTGAATCATGACTCCACATATATTGCAAGAATTTCATGACAATTGGTGGGTCAACCATGTGATGGAAGAAAAATCACTTGAAATGATTGAGGAATTTAACTAATACAAATGTCTAAGTTACGAATGCACATTTGGAAAATGGTTGAGAGTTTGGATAATTGAAACTACCCAATGTCCAATAATTTCATTGGAGGAAAAAAATAAATGGTTGGGAAAGAAGCAATGTTTTGGTTTCTAAGAAATGAAAGAGCAAAAATAAAGGGGAGACATTTCAATCCACAGAAAGGGGACATAAGGGATGAAACTAAGAATGAACATTTGTAGGAGAAATGAAGTAGAGGAAAGGACAGTGTTTTGGGTTCACACCGTGGAACAATGAACATGAACCAACCATTGAGTTTGAATGATAACTGTGTCAGGATGGTTGGAAATTTTATTAGACCATGAGAGACAATTATTCTATCTGGTTAATAAATAATCATGAGTCCCTGTTTAATGGTATTGTTTCTTGTTTCCATTTTTTCCTGTGACTGTAATTTCCTCTTGGGAATTATTTAAGTTTTTAAATTCTATTAACATTGTTATTTGTTAGTTGTGCACTATGTGGAAAGACAAATGTTTTTGTATTTGGTTGAGTACAATATTGAGGGTGACTACATCAAGTGGTATTGGAGTTGGTTTAGCTCCTAAGTTATGGGAAATAGTGATTAGAAGTAAGGCCTATGAATGTTAGTCCCAGTTTGGGCTGCAAGACAACTTGTAAGGATGCCACCACATATAGTAGGAGTAGCACAAGGATGTGCGAGGAACAAATAATTAGAGGAATTTAAAAGGAGGATAGAAAAAATGGAAAACATGAGGCTTGGAGATGTTGAAACCAATTCAGATTCAGAGGATGATCCTCAAGAAGAGAAAAATTCTAAGAAAGTAGTCCCAACAATAC
>SNQJ01S0051687.1:0-15180 GCA_010110895.2 Picea sitchensis
TGTTTTTGTCATTTTTGTCATTGACTCATTAGTTTTGCATATTTTTCCCATTTAAACCATTACAAATAATGTTTTATGGGGTTCAACCACATTACAAAAACTTCCACTCTCAAGTGACTATAATAAGTTGTTCTATTAGATAGTCGTGATAAAGTATAAAAAAGAGATAAGAAGTAGAATATGTAGAAAGCTTGGGTAAAGATAAACCCGCGATTTAAGGTTTTGATGAGAAGATGGAAAAATATTAATTACAAGTAATTCCTTATAAAAAAAAATATTTAAGAACTTCATTCAATTTGTATAATTTTTTCCATTCAAAAATTCCAAAATACAAAATTTCATATAATATAGTTGATGATTCATTCATTTATTTCAAACTATGTATATATAATGTGATTAAACATTTGAGAATATATATATATCTCATTCACAAAATAAATATATATAAAAAGATGTTGAACCACATTACATGATTTTTTTAATAAATTGGTGAAGTATGTTTTTTTTTTATATAAAACTAGTATAAATATTCTAATTAAAATATTGTTACTTTGATTATATTAGTGGATAAGTGAAATCAAAATCTATATTAAAAACTTTTTTAACTATAAATATAAACAATTACATCTTTATTTAATTTATCAAAACATTAATATTATTCCATGTAATGTGGTTGAACATTAAAAAAAAAAAAAGTGTTTAACCATAGTATGTGGAATTTTTATTTATTTGTATATAATATAATTTTTGTGTGGTAAGTGCGGGAGGAGTTATATATAGTTCTAGAGGGTAATAGTTCAAATCTTCAAATGAAGTCTTGTGGCAATGACTAACAACATGATATAAGCATATGCCTTATATCAAGGGTTTAAATTGGCAACCTCATAGCAGATTAACAAATTAATAGTCTTGGGCGATTCCAGTTTAATTATAAAATATATGATGTCGAATACCACCCCTTTGGACATACACCTAGCCTCCATTCTAGCAAGGATTCAATACCTTAGTTCAAGTCAATCGTCGTATTGGAAACTAGCACGAGGTTTGGAAAACGGTGCACACATAGCAAGGACAAGGAGATTAGACTCACCCTCCATTGATGCATGCAACATTCATTTCCCAGTTTCAATATCGAATACCCTTTGCTAGTTATGAGGCATTGTGGTGGGTTAATGGTTCAACCTACACATATTTTTATCTCCCAGTTCATCTTATGAATTCTGAAATGTGGAGTCATTATATTAAGGTATCTTGGCCATGGGCCCCCCTCACATTTAGCTCTAGGGAAGAGGTATGGATTTGCTTGTGATTTTGAGGGCTTTTTCTCGCAAGTTCTACTTCCAATTATAGAAATTACAACTTGGGATCCCTTTGTCTATATTTTGTTGGGAAAATTCAATGGTTGGCGTGTGCTCGAGATTGGTTCCATGGAATTTTGGCTCTCATATTAGGTCACTGGTCGGTTTTATTTGTGTGTTTTGGAAGCAAGGTGACGATACTCTCCTACAACTTGGCTTCTAACCTTTCTCTTTTTCACCATCAGTCTCAGTCTGTTGGAAGAGGTATGGGTTCAATTAGGTGTTAGTGGAAATTCTATTTTCAATCTGTCTTATTTGGGAGGGCATTATAGCATTGTACACAGTTGCTTGGCTCTAGGTCAGGGAAATTTTATGTTGGTACATGCTTGGAATCATTTCTTCAGTTTGGAATTCCTGAATTGAAGTGGCAGAGGATATGGCTCTCTCTGAGCTCTGTGAAATTTGTCTCTCCTTTCAGAGGCATGATCGTGCGCTCAATGACCTCTCCACCTCATTTCCTTCTCACTTAGAAGCGTCACAAGAATTGGAATGTAGTTTCAACCTCAAAAATGACATTATTATGGGACTGCTACGTTAGTAGAAGAAATAGATGGACAAGTTGGAGGTAGCAATCAAGGAATTGTGCAGGAAACAGGGGTCAACCTCAACAAGGCAACAAGCAGACTCTCCTTCAGACTCTTCTTCCACAGGACGGCCTTAGACACAATTAAAATTAGCCCCAGCTAATCAAATCAGCCCACAATAAAAGAATTTTCACCTACCCAATGGACTCAAAGAGAATCAAGACGAAGAAAATACGATTATGGAAGTTACCCTTCATCTTTAAAGTTCTAGCAAGTCTTATTATTTTCAGTTTATTTTCAATATCTCATAAGTCTTTCTTTTTTGGACTCTGTTGTAAGTGTTTCTTGCCTTTGTACTTAGTTAAACTAGAGTTATATATAAGGCACCCCGAACAACAACACTATGGAAAGTAACATGTTTGTGTACATCTTGTTGTAAGCCTCGACTTCAACCTCTTTTTACAATATAAAAATTTCCGAGTGAATGTTAAAAAAATAAAATAAAAATAAAATAAAAAATTGATTAGTAAATTATGTTTTTGTGTTTATATACATATCTTAATTAAAATATTGTTAATGTATTGGTTATATATATATATATATATATATATATAAAAGAAGGACCTTATATTAAATCACATGTTTGCAACTTTGCAACACTTGGAGCCACTTGTTTCGCCACAGGAGGGAAACTAGAACAGGTGGCTCCAAACAGCTTTGATGTTGTCTTGGCTGAGAAATGTTATACAAAAATTGTGCAGAGAATTGCAAGTGTCTACAAGAACCTTGTTCCATCTACATAATCTAAGGCTGGCCTTATTAAGAGTCGCCATTGCTGAGAGAATTGCACAAACAAAAAGAGTAAAAACTAGCTTAATACCACCTACGCTATGACTAAAATTGACAAAACACTATGACCCGGGGTGATCTGCTTCATGACATGGGAGAACCTGGATGTCCATGAATGGTGCAAGCTGGGGTGAATCGTTGCTTGCACGTTGGGCATCGGGCTTGCGTTGGAACATCTGTGAGTGCCTCAAGCAGCATGTCCAGTCGTTGATTGATGACGTCTTGGCCATGCACCTAGTCATCCTGCCTCTGACGGATATCGAAGAGGAGCTCAAGATGCTCCTCTACCAGATGATTGGAAAAGTGTGAGCCTGCTTCTCCCTTGCCCATTCCATCATCTCCCGCTGCGGTTAAGTCCTTGCCTGCCTCTGTCAATTGCCAACTTGAAGGGATTTCCTCCTCCACTATACAACTCTCGTCACCGTAGTAAGGCTCGCCTGGCTTGAGAACTGGGGTGGCTAGAAGGCTGGTGGCAGTGGGGAGGCACACCACCAACGGTGGATTTTTCGCTTTTTCTAATCTTGGGCTGAGATGTGAAGCTAGAGGTGGCGCCTCCTCTTTCCCAGTGGTGAGGCTAGGGTGCAAAGGCGGAGATGGCGCCTCTTCTTTCACGATGCTATGGCTATAATGCATAGGCGGAGGTGGCAGTGGTGGAGAGTGTGCCGAGGAGGACGGGGTCTCCATTTTCAGCTTGTGCGAGGTTGTCTAAGTGTTCAGGGTGGAGCGGTGGGGGTGGTCAAAGTGAGCTATAAGAGATCGTTGAGAGGCAGTGAGTCTGGTGGCCTAAGAGAGGGTGTTTGTTTTCCTGGCGCCCCTCTTGGGGTTCCCACGTTCTCGAGGCATGATGGGAGGGACAAGGGGATGGAAGGAGTGAGAGGAGGTGATGGGGGGACGATGGTGGTGAATTGAGGCCAGGAGGATGCACAGGGTGAGAGCGGTGATGCCAGAGAATTTGTGAGGGCCGAAGAGCTCTGTGGGAGGAGCACACCAGGTGGAAAACAAAATGAACTGCATTCCAGGGTTGTCTTTAACGTTGTGAGGATTCGAGGAGACCCCTCCCATCTCCATTGAGGGTTGACGAGACCTCTGCAGATGTTTGGTACCATAAGCCTGGGTGGATCGCTCATCCAAGAGCTAAGCGAGACACACTAACTTAAATATCTGCATGGTGTGAGCCAAGGGAAGTTAATGCAGAGGGGGTGACGACCTGGGATAATAACTCCCTTGACCAGGCTAGTCCAGTTGTCCCTCTCCTTGCGCCAAGCGGCACCCCATCCAGGTGAATGTATTGGTTATATTAATAGAAAAGTGAAATCAAAATATATATTAATAATTTTAAAAATATATATATAAACACAAAAAAATCAAATCTTTATTTAATTTATCAAAACATTAATATTATAATTTAAAATTAAACAAAAAAAAATCTAAAATTAATATAATAATAATTGATTTAAAATTAATAAATCAAATCTTTGTTTAATCCATAAAAAAATAATACATATAAACATCAATAATCTTCCAAATTGATACAATGATAATTGAAATAGAGCCATACATTAGATTTTAAATATTAGTGTCATTTTACCGTTACTAAAATATTATTAATATAAATAAATAAATAAAGTTTTACTAGCTAAAGAGGTTTGATATTGGTTGATATCTAAACAATAAATAATGTCATATAAAAATTCATATAAATTCTAATTAACTATATTTAATATAGAAATCTTAAATATAATATTATCAAAAATTTATAACGTTTTTCTAATATTTTGATTTCATGTTCATATAATTATTATTAATATTTGATATGTTTATTATTTTGTTTGATTAGTCTTCTAGATTCAATGTGTTCAGAAACAATTTGTTGAAGTTTCAGATTTATGATACGCAGTTCATCATCAGGACTTGAAAATAGATCGTTAAAAACTATTAGAGAGAGATGTATCAATTTCTCGCTCCTCTTTGTTGGTTCTTAACAATGTATTTTATGGTTTTGATGATGGACTACGTATTGCAGGTCTGAAATGTCGACAAATTGTTTCTAAACACAGTGAATATGGAAGACTATTCAAACTAACTAACACGTTGTGAAAGCTTAAAAGAACATATGTTTATCAAATTATTATTTTTTAAACAAAACTAGTAAATTTATATTGCAAAGAGATGTAGTTAATAAACTAAATAACAAGGAAGTATAAAAATAAAATTTCCATGTGATAAGATCAACAATGCATGCAGACAAAATGCGTAAAAGAACAAAATTTCTAGATTATCCTTTGCTCTATCCTTCAAAAAAATTCTCGCTAGTATATACTCTAAAAAAGAAACCTAATATAATTATTTATTTATAAAACATAAAAGCTAATGAAAGACATGTTTGTTGATGGCTTCATCTTGTCTAGTGTTGGTAGGGTGGGAATCCTAATTTCCCAAGTCCATCTCCTCCATCATTTGATGCACCATGTCTTCTTCCTTGAGCTCTTATTGAGATGAGTTGGTTGACATTCTATAATTAGAGGCAATTGAGTGTGAGCATTTACTAAGACTGCAGACCATGTTTCTCAACATGGAACATTCTACGTCCAACACTTAGATTTGTTGCTTCTATTGTACTATGGTATTCATGACCAAATCAATCTGAGAGATACATTGATGTTCATTTTCATTAATTTTGGTGGTTACTGAGAAAATTGAGGTTCTATTGTTATTAATAGATTCCTCGTGTTTGCAGAGCACTCTATGAAATTCTTGAGCTTCCTTGTAGTCCATCTTTAGGAACTATTGCCCAATCACAAGGGAAAAACTAAAAGTCCTAGAAAACGACCATTATCTTCCTTTTAGGCTATCATTGTAAAACAAGAATTGTGCTAGGGGGGCAGAGCAAGGTGGGCGAGGGACAATCCACAGATTCCAACACCCAAGCATGAAACCCAAGGTCACAAGCACCTAGAACCCCAAACACCACAAAAACGATAGGCTTATAGAACATAGCATTGGAAGAACACCACAAAAACCCTCTCCACCATATAAAAACTCCACCAAGGGAGGCACGTAGCCTGATATTTGACCACCACCAAGCTATGACACCAAGACCATCCACGGGTTGGGCTATTATCACACTTGAGTCATGATATGTCACACTGAAGGATTCAAAATGGCAATTGAGAGTTAAGTCTAACATGTGCGAGACTAGTGAATGAGTCCCTTCGCATCTCATAGCCCCATTTGATATTGCATAACAATGGGAGTACCATGACATGTGTTGATTGTGAAATTGATTTCATGCCCTCGTGTTTGATAAAACACAAATGAACTTAGGGGATGACTTGATCATATAGATCCCCATTTTTCCTAAAGACCCCTTCATTTAACTTGGTTGCTTTGTTTGCAAGACCATCAACTTGTTGATTGAGGTCCCTTAAGACCTGGAAGAAGGAAACCTTCTGAAATATGAGAGTCTCTTTTTGAATCCTTTCTATGAGTGATGCTAGCTTGTCATTAGAAAGAGTCTTCCTAGAATTCATTAGGGTAATGATCATATTTGAATCATTGATGACAATCAGAGTCCTTGCTTTGTTTGCATTTACTGAAATTAGACATTGAAGGAGGGCATATGCCTCGGCCTGGTTATTTGTGGATGTCCCTAAACCCCTTGCATGAGCCAATTCTTGTTTTCCCTCGGGACCAAGGATGGAACTCATGGTCCTTTCTTCCCCTCGAGTTAATAGCTTCCACCATGGGGCCTCATGATTTTGCAACAATTGATCTTGAATTGGCTAGCTCCTAATGAAAAAACCTTATTAAGAGTCGACAAAGTTTTCCAACAAATGAATTTAGGTAAAGCATGCCATACTCTTTTCATAATAGATTTGTTTTGAACAACCCCTTGTAACTTTTGTTCCAGTGGGTGAACATATCGTTCCATGAGTCTAGGCTTTTCATTATGAGGAAAATCCTTGCAAACCCTGCTTGCTAGACATGTTTCAAGATAAAACACTCAAAGAAGAGATGACAAGTTGTTACAACCTTAGCCAAGCACAATGTGCAATGAGAGGGTCCATGTATTCCCTTCTTCTACATATTCTCCACTGTTGAGAGCTTTCCATGCACCATTACCTAATAGAATATGCTTATTTTAGGTAAGTCGTTGTTATGTCGAACATGACTCCATAAATTGGAGCGTTGAGGAAGGAGCATAAATTGAATTTGAAATTGATATCCACCTTTAACCTTGTATTTTGAGTTGCCCCACCTTCCTCAATCAAGGACAGAGAGATCAAAGGGAGTGCAACCTTTAAGAGAGGCAATTAGAGAGGAGGTAAGAGGGAGTAAATGGGCAGGAGTTGTTCTCAATGACAAACCCAACTGATGTCTAGAATCAGTTGCCTGAGATGAGATATCGTACAGGGTGATTATGCCTTGATTGTCCATCCATTATTTTAAAGGGATTAACTCTCTTTTTTTTTCCAAGGGAGGATTCCCCATGACACCATCCTTCCACACATTGATCAACTTTTCATTGCCTATAATCCCTGTTAGCTTGGATTGAATAATTGGGACTACATCTTTTAGGAGCTTCCAAGTGTGTGACCCTTTCTTATTTTCCAATGGGCTATCTATGCATCTATTGCAATTTCCTTGGAATACTTCTTGAGGATAACCTTCTTCCACCATTCCACCTTTCCACTGATCAACATACATTATAATTTGTTTCCCAGAGCTAGGTTCATGAACGAGGGATCTTTGATACCCAATCCTTCTCTATCTTTGGGAGATCTCACCGTGTTCCACTTGATTAAGTGAAACTAACGACACCTCTAACGAATTTAATTCCCGACAAGCTAATTCCAAATTCCTAATTAAATATTCAGCCATAATAATATAGAAGAGAGAAGAAAGAGGTTTACTTTAAAAAAAAGAGTTGGGCATCCCATTTACTAAAGGTGCGATCCATGGATTAGGGGCGAGAGGTGCGGGGGGGTGGGGTGGGGTCATTTTTTACCTCAAAGAAAAGAAGACAACATAGTTTGCACGAGGATTGGGGAAAACAACAAACAATCATGCTGAGATGTTGGAAGCCTATCTAGAGATGACGCTAATCAAGGGAGATCCACTTTTAAATGTTATTGTCATAGGGAACTCAAAGTTGATTATAAAAGATCTACGTCAAATCAGTAAAAATATGCATCCCCGTTTGCACAGGCTTTAGATGTGAATTTTCAATGAAAAAAAGAAGTTCAAGAGGGTGGAATACTACCATGTTCTCCACACTCAAAATGGCCAAGCAAATCTTCAAGCTAAATCCGCTAAGTGAATACAACAAGGAGAAGCCATAATCAATGGGGGACATACCTTTATACATCTTCCCTAGAACAATGCATCTCGAAAAAGTCACATTTAATTTGCCAACTAGAAAGGAAAATTATCAAAGTCTCATGAGCCTCACATCCTTTTCGTCATAACACACATGAAGCAGTACAAACTCATGAACCGCGTGGTACTTCCTTCGCCACAATACTGCAAGCTCCTTTCATCGGGTAGTACTTGCCCTATCAAACCAGGTCAAGGAAATTTAGGGCATCTTACATCACTCCTCCGTTGACATGTGGAATTATATCCTCGTGCCTTTTGAAAGGCGGTCTTTCTCGTCTTCTTGGCCTTCTTTGTATCTTCCACACGAGAATGGGAGTCGTCCTCTCTGTTGTCAGTACGCTTTGTGTTAATCCTCCACCTATGATAATCATTTCTTTCAGGCTCTCAATGTGTGTGACTTTTCAGGACATGGTTTTTATTCGGGGAAAGCACCATGCTTTCGTCGATGTTATATTGTTCACGGGTATTGTAGAAACTTAGTGGTGCCTTGAACAATTGTCCCGTGTTTGAATTCAGTCATGTGGCGACGTCGCTCTCCCCTTGTGATTATGTGGAATGCAGGGTAGCAAAATTGGAGATTCAAAATCATCAGTAATATGAAGAATTAGATATTTTAAGAACTTCCTATGCTCAATTGCAGCACCAATTTCAGGAGCGCGAGGAATGTAGGGATGGTGAATTGGAAATTATATTTCACACAGTTAATAGATAGGTCGAACAACTCCGCTCTCTTCGTCAGCGAGGTCAGAATATTTCTCTAGAAGTCCCAGCTTGCTTGAATTTGCCTCCCTCAGTCGATTTTGTGGCCTCTTACGAAGTTCTCCAACTCGCAAACCATCAGATGGCACCTGCACCACTGGAAGATCCTATGAATATGGTAGATACAAAGCTCAAACTTAATTAAGCACAATTTAGATGCAGTGCAAAATTTTCTATATTGTTTTTTCTATGTAGAAGTTTATACATGGCAAGTGGCAAGTCAGTAGTAGTTTTGGTGTTCTATTTACACAATCAAGATGATCTTTGAAATTTTGGATGACAAAATCTATGCTGGAAGCAACTAAGCATCTTGTTCTTTGTAAGCTTTTGGTTGTTTTCTCCTTAGCACAACCGCTTTTATAATAAAATTTACAACCGTTCCTGTTAAAAAAAAAAAGGTTATTTTTATATTGAATCTGAAGGAGAGTGGCCCAAAGTCTTAGGTCTCAAGGACTGACAAAGCAATTGGTTTGTGATTAGAGATAATCAATGGGATGATCTTGGAATATATAATATTGCCATTCAATAAAAGATTGCTCTGAATAATAAATTGATCCAACCTTGTTATGATATGGTCTGGCCCAAGTCTTCTACTGGTCCAAGAATATTTTCCTTTAACTAGTTTAACATCGACTGAATTTCAATCCATCACGAGGTTTTCCATATTTTCTCTAAAAGGTTCTATAACTATGCTTCCACCTCTTTTTCTTTGTTGTTCAATATCACATTGAAATTCCCAGCTATGATGTTATTTTGAGAGTTCATAATCTTTCAAAATCTAAAGAGAAAGCCAACAACCTTCATTCTCTTTGTAACTTGAAGGCATGTGGAGATTAAAAATATTGTAGCGCTTACTTGATTGTTGATTGTTGATGTGTGATACATATTAAGACTCAATGTTGAGTTTGGTGTGAAAATTCCAAGTGGATAGATCAATTGTCCCAAAGGGTGGAAATACCTCCCAAAGCTGCTCTTGAACTTACCATTGTTCCTTCACTTCTTTTCCAATGCATTTTACCTATTATCAACATTTCCAATGCCTCTAACATAGTCTCTTGAAGGAGGAGGATAATTGTTTTTTCATATTTTATTAGATCTCTTGCGGCTTCTTCTTTTAACTGGCTACACTGATCTCTACAATTCTAGGTGATTACATTCATTATTTAACAAAAGATGGCTTGTGACTTCCACCCTACAATGGAACATTGGCTCCGAGATTCTTTGTGCTTTGAAATCCAACCCACCCACAATGATTTTTCTATAGTTGTCTGGATACCCATGATTTTTTCTTTTTTTTGTTGTTGTTTCTTCTTCTTTTTCTTGTTGGATTACCGAGGGGGCGGGGGGGGACGGTGAATCAGTAATAGATATTTTTAACAGAGTAAACAAGTGTTGTTTATCTTTATGATCAATTTACCATTATCATTCAACAAATGTAGAATAAATGAATCGTGAACAATGAGCAATCATATACATACATAGTACACTGATATTTTACATTGAAACTCAATGCAGTAGAAAAACACAAAATGTTTTTTCTTATATGTCTTTAAGAATTACATTCATTGCCAGCATCAACTTCCTTTGTTCTCCAACTGCAATTGAAAGGAGGCTCCAACCCCCTATATTTTTCAGGCTACAACCCGAGGGAAACTCCAACTCCCCAATTCTCTGGCTTTTAGAAGTTTTCGTCATGCGTGCTTTAACTGGCATTACTGGTGGGCACATCCGGATGAACGGTCGTCTGCNTGTTTTTTCTTATATGTCTTTAAGAATTACATTCATTGCCAGCATCAACTTCCTTTGTTCTCCAACTGCAATTGGAAGGAGGCTCCAACCCCCTATATTTTTCAGGCTACAACCCGAGGGAAACTCCAACTCCCCAATTCTCTGGCTTTTAGAAGTTTTCGTCATGCGTGCTTTAACTGGCATTACTGGTGGGCACATCCGGATGAACGGTCGTCTGCTACCCTTACTTCCTCTACATATTTGTCTTTACGCCTGCCTCTTCCTTCACTTATGGATTTGAAACTTCTAGCTTTGAAGGATGATACAACCCCCTATGTTCTCCGACTACAATCGGAAGGTGTCTACAACCACCTATCCTTTCCCCATCCAACCGCCCTGAAATATAAGTGTCAAATAAATGATGAAACCATTGCCACACTGTCACTGTGAGATATACCACTGTAAACCTGTACCAATTTGTGCCAACAACCTGTAACCAACCTGTAACAATAGCCTGTAATAAGCCTATACCAACAAATACCAACAGGTACATGACTTGTATATGCTACAACTCGTGTGTACGCGACATGTCTATACTACAACATGAGTATGTAGGTGACCTGTCTATACTGCAACTTGCGTATACCTTCAAAAAACTAGGGTTTTCACTTTTATGAAACTCAAACACTTTATTGCCTCTGTCACATCAACCTGTAACCTGTCACTGTGTCCAATCTGTAGTTGTGCCCTATGCACAGATCATCATACATATCTCTTAACCAAACACATCTATTTCTCTCTAGTCATGTGTCATACATGTGTATACAATCATGATCAAGTGTAATAACCCTCACATGGACTAGAAATCAAAACCTCACTGATATGCAGCCTCAAACTACACCAACAACTTCACCAATGCATCACAACCAAAAGCCCTCTACCATGTACCAAGAAATACAAGATATGCCTCAACACTCAACCCAATAAGATGTAGCAATAATGAATACCAGATATACCATTGTTGTATTTCTGTAGATCTAGCTCATACAATAAGTGCCATACAACCAACAACCTCTCTAGGGAAAATCCTCAAACTCCCATAACCATATTTCATTTAGACAATAATATCCAACTACACATAAGAATATGACATACATTTTGAACCTGTAGATAGATCTGTTGTACCTTATCACTATAGACCTTCTTGGGAACTTGCTTTCAGATACTGAGAACATGACACCCTCTGCAACTCAATCTTTCATGGCTTTTCCAACTGTACATGCCCTCCTTTACTTCCATCCCACATATGTATGCGACCTCTTCCATTGAAGCCTGTGTACACCTCAAAAACTAGGGTTTTTTTTTCAGTATTTCTGCAACTTCGAAACTTTCGCCATCAACCCTTCTTGCTACCTCAGACTTGCGTAACTTCATATGTATCAACGAGCACCCGCAATAAACCTTACAAATTAATAGATATTCAATGTGCTCAATAGGTACTAATAGAAGACCCTTTCTCTCTTATTTATACTCTCAAAGTAGCTTCCACAAGGGGTTACCTTCTAATTAACTTAACCCAACTTCCTTCTTTTAGGGATATTCCACTTATAACCACTTGTCCACTTATAACCACTTTATCCACAAATAGTAAACTCACCATTTCTAGTTGCAACTAATTTATTCTTAATTATTTTCATTTTGCAACAACTTAACTCATGATTAAATCCTAGTTACAACCACTTTGACTAGTAAACTTCTTCTAGGAGTTTCTAGAATAAATTGACTTCTTTGACCTTCTAGGGGCTTCTAGATAACTCATGAGGGTTCTCCAACTTCACAAGGCCATAACTCTCTAAGCGTGAGGAGTTATGTGGTGTTCCACATATCATCGAAAATGGCATGACATGTATTATCCATCTAGAATAGTCTTACCTACAAATGCACTTATCTTCATACCTTTATACCTCAAACAATCTTGAGTCCCTTAACCATACTGTTGGGGCTACCAGAATTTGCTACCAGACTTGCTTCAAGGGTTGACATCAATGACAACCAACCCAATTAATCAACATTTCTTCAACCGGTTTCCTACATGCCCTCTTTAGATGTCTCTCTTCTTCTTCATCCTCCTCTTTATCTTTTTCTTTTAATTGTTGATGCGTTTTTTTACAAATTAAGACCCTTGATGGGAATTGCAGTTTTTCTGGGATATGATCGATTTCTTCTTGTCTATTTGAAAGAATATGTTCATTGAAAAATAGGGGTGAAATCACCTGAGCTTCAAAATAAATGGGCAACCTAAGAAGGAATGTCAAGACAAGGGTTATGACTGATGATGCTATTACTTTAGTAAAAGAGATTGGATCTTCCTAGGAGATGGCTTCAAACTTGTTGGTTGGTGAACTTATAATTCCATCCTTATGATGACCTAGAGATTATGAGTTGGGATTACTTATGAGATGATATTACTTATGAGCTAAACTTCCATGGTTATGAGCTAACATTACTTATTTGGATAACATCTTAGTAGATTGAATCTGAAGAGGCACTTGATTTAAACCAGAAGGGGATGAAGAACCCAAAAACGATGGGGTTGATTTTAGCATTGTTGTAGCGATTGGTTGTTTGGAGCTCATATTTTTTTGACCACCTACCATTGTTCTTCCTCTTCTGGAGAAGGTTGGGAGGGAGGGAGATTTTTATGTAGCCCTTTTTAAAGTGCTTGTATTCATAACAAGTTTTGCATTTGAAGAGAAACTGCGCAAAATCCAAAGGTTGAATACGTTTTCAATTATCGAGTTAAAATGATTGCTTCTTAAAGTCCTTTCTCTATATCTACCTCCACACAAATCCTAACGCAAACAAACATTCCATCCTTGGGCTCGGATTTGTCAATGCAGTGCCCCAAAGAATTTCCAATGCTTTGTAGTAGTCTTCATTCCAACAATGAAGAGGCAGATGTGGAAGGTGAACCCAGACTGGGACCGCAGAAGGAACATCAAGTTCAAGATCGAAATCAAGGGTCCATATATTTAGATACATTTATTTGATGCCAAAGAAGTACGATTCGTTCTTGAATACAAGATCCCTATCTTCTTTGGCTTTAAACAACAAGGCATAGAAACCCTTTCCACAAAAGTAGCGAGTTACTTTACCCTTAATTAAAGCTTGTCAATTCCTTTGGACTCGGATAGCCATTGATACGAGAGAGGGCCAAATTCCTGTAAACTGGTCGATCATACCTTGTTGAGACAGAACGAGAGCCATATGCTTGGAAGCATACGCCGGAAGAGGAACCTCTAGAATATTGTTGAGCTTCTTAACAAACCAATAATGTTGCGATTTGGAGACTTTGCCCAGAGTAGAAATCAATGTGCAGAAGGCAAATGTTTGGAGGGGGAGGGTGACCCCAAATCCAAGTTGCGACAACATAAACCGTGTGTCAATCCAAGTAGTAGCAATAATTTTTTTCCCTTGATTCTAAGAACGAATATGCTTATTATTTTGAATAACATCTATGTTTTGGAATATTCTAAATTAATAATAAATTTTATAAATATTATTGTTTTTTAATATAACAATAACANATCATACCTTGTTGAGACAGAACGAGAGCCATATGCTTGGAAGCATACGCCGGAAGAGGAACCTCTAGAATATTGTTGAGCTTCTTAACAAACCAATAATGTTGCGATTTGGAGACTTTGCCCAGAGTAGAAATCAATGTGCATAAGGCAAATGTTTGGAGGGGGAGGGTGACCCCAAATCCAAGTTGCGACAACATAAACCGTGTGGCAATCCAAGTAGTAGCAATAATTTTTTTCCCTTGATTCTAAGAACGAATATGCTTATTATTTTTAATAACATCTATGTTTTGGAATATTCTAAATTAATAATAAATTTTATAAATATTATTGTTTTTTAATATAACAATAACACTAATATGTCAATTGGGTTTAGTTGGGGTGGTTGGGAGGAATGATTGTTATCCTCCCCACCCAAGTTCAATTTTCAACAAGTAACATGTTGAGCTATTAACAAGTATATTGTTGTAATGAATTCAAGCCTTGTTGTTGACTTGCCTTGTGCTTCTAGGGTTTACCTTAGGTACCATCCATGCTTCTAGGATTTACCTTAGGTACCATCCTCGACTTGGCAATGTAACTTGAAAAAGAACATTAACTCAATATATTTTTTGGGATATAAATTTATTTTCTTTCTCAAAACTATAATAAATTAAATATAATAATTTAAAATAAATATCTTAAATTGAAATTTTACAAACATACAATAACATTTCCATGTAGAAAAATAAATTAAATATAATAATTTAAAATAAATATCTTAAGTTGAAATTTTATAAACATACAATAACATTTCAATGTAGAAAAATAAGATATAATATTTTTCTTCTTTTAATGTAAAAGAATAGGATAATACCTCCATTTTGTTTAATATGATATAATATAATATATTAGTATAAATTGTTTTTAAATAATAATATTATATTCTTTATTTTATTTTATTTATGAAGTGATACTTGAAATAAACTGATACAAATGAAACCCGCTGCTCTCGGGTGA
>SNQJ01S0051687.1:23512-61274 GCA_010110895.2 Picea sitchensis
GTCGATCGCAGAGACCCTGGATGTGGCTGTGATCTTTCGCTTATTCTGAAAGCGAATCACGAAGAAGACAAACTTCTCCATCTGAGAGATGACCTTCCTGCATTGCTTAGCAGAGATCAAGGAAGTAACACTAGGTGGGGCTGCCTCGGGTACCCTGTACAATTTCATGTTCAAAGTAATAATAACACTATGAGGCCTAGACTCATATACACCATGACGTTTCCAAAAATAAGGTTGGCCCAAAAGAACATCACAAACTTCGAGAAGAGAAACATCACACAATACCTCATCTTTGAAGGGCTTGATGCCGTACGACAATCGACACTATTGGCTGACGCGAAGATCGCTTCCTTGGTGGAGCCATCCAATGGTGTAGGGTTGTGGGTGCGGTGTTGTCAGTAGGGCCAACCGCTTGATGACCTCTGCTGAGATGAGGTTCTTCTGGCTACTGCTATCCACGATGAAGTGTAGCAGGGTGCCTTTTACCCACATCTGTGAATGGAAGAGGCATTCTCCTTCTTCTGGTTCGTCTGGTTCACCAGGCTGGAGCTTGGTGGTAGCAACGGTGGCACTGGGTTTCGCGCCAATGATTCATCTTCCCCTTTCTGGTTCTGGCTCAGAGTCTGAATTCGCATCTGATTCAGAGGCTTTCACTTCGGCCACCATCGACTGCTTTGAGCGAAAGTCAATAGTGTTATGCCAAGGGCTCTTATGGAAGTCGCACCACTTCCCGATATCTTTCTTTGTCTTTCCGGTGTCCTTCTTTGCTTGCGGCTTGGACTGGTTGTCCTGATGCTGTCCATCTTTGCTCTGTGGGTTGGGTCCGCCCTTTCCTGGCTTTTGTTGTGAGGGGTTCCCAGGCCCAAATTGCCACGTCTTTTGTTTGAGCTTCTGCTCGATTTTGACGACATATCGGTAGGACGCACCCAAGGATGAGATGTCCAAAAATTCCATTTCGGTCTGGATGTATCTATGTAGAGCACCATATGTCGCTTCGAATCTTTGATACCCAGCTTAGTGCGCAAGGTATGAAGATATTCGTGAAATCTGGCATTGCTTGGTCTCTTTCTTGCCACAGTGTGGTCCATTTGGTATACAAGTCGTCATAACTTCTGACAGGGTAGTATTGTTCCTTAATAACATCCCTAAAGGAATCCTAGGTGGCCGTGACTGTAAATAATGAGGGTTCCTCTGTTTCCTTTTGCTCACAGAAAGTTTCCCACCAATCTTTGACACGGGGAACGATTTTGAGGAGCGCAAAAGTAATATTTTCTCTATTCGAAAAGTTATGGACAAAAAAATACCCTTCTAGTAGATTCAACCACTTGTCTATAACATCTGTGTCTATCTGACCTTCAAATATAGGAATATTGAAGTTTATTTGTACCTTGAAGGGGGTGGCGCCTCCACTCGAAGAAGATGCGTCCCTTGTTGGTAGTCGTCGAAGGATTTGCGCGAAACTATCCGTCATCTCGTTCCTTTGTTGTGTGAGGGATTCCTCAATCAACAGTTTGAAATGATCTCCTATCCCACCATATTTCTTTTCTCCTTCCATGAGAGGTCACTTGGGTGTGCGAGAGCTTTTGTCCTCAAGAGAAACAAGCTCAAGACCCAACTCTTTGTACTCCGACCTCGTTGGGGACATTCATTAAGACGACAAGGAGCAGACCGCTCTGATACCACTGATCCAGATTTTATGAGCAGAACGAAATGACTACAGATTATTAATAGGTGTTTAACAGAAAATAACAGAGATACAGTAAAACTGTTTTTTTATTCAATAAGGAAATAAGCTGAAAGTGTAAAATGCAGCGAAAACAAGCTTGCTGGAATGGTGACGGCTTATCTCTGAGAAGAGATGTGACGACTGAGCTCATTCGCAAGAAGATGATTACAATGAGGCTCTTAAGGCCTTTT
Source organism: Picea sitchensis (assembly GCA_010110895.2). Classification (NCBI taxonomy): domain Eukaryota; kingdom Viridiplantae; phylum Streptophyta; class Pinopsida; order Pinales; family Pinaceae; genus Picea; species Picea sitchensis. Next base: position 25,430 of record SNQJ01S0051687.1, read on the forward strand.
TACAATAAACAGGAATGCCAAAACCCTAGACATCCAAAAACCTAACCCTAGGAGATGAAGCACCAAAAGTCATGTGGGCCCCGTTTGAGTAAGTTAGTACATCAACTTCCCGGGGTCGTAACTTTTGCATACGATCTCTGTTTTAGGCGTATGATAGCCCGTTGGAAAGGTATTGTCGAGGAAATTCATTTTGGGGGCTCAATCATGTATTTGACTACCATTGAGAAGATCGATCCCGAAAAACCTTCATTTAGACCCTCAAAATGGCCCCGAAAATTAAAACTGCTAAAAATAGTAAATTGCCAAAATTGTCAGAAAACTGTTTTGAGCTAGTTGGAAGAGGTGGGTGGCCACCAATATCCACCTGGATCAAATCCTTACTGTGTATATGCTCGAAAACGTCCTGGCAACGTTCTCATTTTACTATGTATACGCTCGACAACGTCCTGACAACATTCTCCTTCAGATTGACAGCGCCCGTGCTTGGCAACGTCCTCCTCCTGGTAGCGATCTCCACCGGGTGTCAACGACTCAAGGGACCATTGATCAACGTGTATACCTCCTTCTGATCGCAGAGATGGATGGTAACGTCCTTCTTCTCCACGATTCCTCCAACATTCGCAACGTCCTCTTTCACAAAACAACAGACGACGACTTCAACAACGACAGACTACAACTCCACGGTTCCTCCAGCGTTCACAACGTCCTCCTTCACAAAACAATAGATGGCGACTCCAACAACGACAGACGACAGTTCTGCGGTTCCTCGAGCATCCACACAACACACAACGCAAAATCCACATAGTAGCACAGTCGACCCCTTCACACCAGGAGATGCGCAGCTCCATCGAATTGTTTGGCAGCGACGACTTCTTCTTCTACAGGCCTCTGATACCAACTTGAAATAAACTGATACAAATGAAACTGGCTGCTCTTAGGTGAGGCAACACCTGGAGACAACCAAAACAATGATGATCTATTCGATGATTAAACAATCAAAGGATACAACAATTTATAGGAATACATACGGTTCAGGGAGATAGAACCGATGGCAAGAAAATAGGATCTAGCTCCTAAATACAAACGTAATCATAACCATCTAACTAATCTGTTCTCCATTATTTCCAAGTGTGATGAAATTGATTATAATTTAGTTTTGTTGCTTGAGTTTTTTTGGAGAGATTAGCTATGCATAATTTAGTTGTTAATTAATAATGTTTTAGGAACATCGAGGGTTGGTAAGAAAAAATTAACTGTAATATAGGACTCAAGCAAGGTTGTCCCCTATCCCCTTCTCTTTTTGGCATCTATATTGATAAGTTAGAAGATTGTTTAGAGACGTAGGCTGTGTTGCCCCGACTCTTGCTAGTATAATCCTCCTCCTCCTTTATGTTGATGATATTGTTCTTATGGCGAATAATCCCTATGACCTTGGTAAACAACTAATAACCCCCAAGGAATTATGCTCTGGCATGGGCATGACTGTGAACACTGACAAAACAAAGGTTATGATAATTAGATCTAAAAGATCACCTACGATACTTTTGTTTATGACAACAATAACTTGGAGGAAGTGTCTTCATACAGGTACCTTGGAATTGATATCCACCACAAGCTCAATTAGAACTATAGCGTTGAAAAATAAATAAATGGAGGGTGGAAAGCTTATTATGGGCTCGAAAACAATTGTAAATTACTAGACCTTTCACTTTGGGATAAAAAGAAACACCTCTTTCACACTCTCATCAATCCAATTATCTTATATGGATGTGAAGTTTGGGTTTGCAATATATCTAGAGAATCTTTGAGAAATATAGAACATATCCAAAATGAAGTTATAACTTATAATCTCAAAATTAAGGGCAATACACCCTATCCTATCCTCCTCATAGAAGCAAACCTTTCCCCTACTGAGAGCATTGTTATGATTATATACCTAACGTACAAGAACAAGATAAACAACATGGATGACGAGAGGCTCCCAAAAATTGCTTCAAACTCTAGCCAAAACCACCAACGACTCAAGCGGGGATGGCATAAATATGCCAAATCTTGGCTAAATCATTGGGGAATACAAGAAGAGGCCATCATGCATAATATCGATAATACTACAAATATTGTCACTTCTAAATTTAAGGAGAAAATGTGGTGTGATAAAGAATTAGTGGATAAAATGAAATTAAGATACTACAAGGAGGTGATCAATCCTAATTTAAAAGATCAAAATTACCTCTTAGTTTTGAAAAGTGCAAATATAAAAATCAACATTGCTAAAATAAGAATAAACTCTCACGAGCTACATAGTGGATGTTGGACATCTCCCAAAATACCATGGGATGAATCGATCACCTTTGTGACACTATGCGGGTATAAGATGAAAAACACTTACTCTTGGATTGCCTTACCTATATCCATATTAGATCTCAATTTAAAAAAATTTGCCACATTACTGACCTTCCTAACTCCCCAAGTCATCAAAACTATAGTGATCTTGGAATGCTTCTCTCAATGCTTTTTGAACATAGAAATGCAATTTTAAAGAAATTAAAAATACAATTTTAAAGAAATTGAATTAATCCCTTACTTCTTAAAGTTGGATAAACCAATAATTATCACTAAAAATTAATCATCCTCATCAATATCTCCATTAAATTAAATATTCCAAAATTCATTTATTGCTATATTTTTTTTCGCCACACAGTTTTCATTTTTTTTCATGCTCCACGTCATTTAACTTGTAATTAGTATCGATAGCATATTCCCATATTGATTTCTGTTATATATTAATATTCCTCCTCTGTTTTAAGACCAATCTCACCAGTGGAGTGGACTACCTACCTCTACATCTTCTCTTTTACACTCATGATCTACTCCAACCTAAAAAGAAATGATAAGTGGGCTCCATGGAACGAATGCCTCACCGACAGTTTATCTGTCCTTGAAAAAGACGAATATATTAAAACCCAGCTGCAGAAGCAAATCGGTATATAGGTTTCTGTTTGGATCTATGTTGCCAGCATTGCATTTTAACAGCAAATGGGCGAGAAATTGGCGTTGTGGGAGCTCGATCCCTTGTTCTCAGCTGCCGAAGATGTTCAGCACTCTGCAGACAAGTAGGCCTCTTCACATTTTCATTCTCTCGGTCCACCAAAATGTCAAAGAAATTGGTTTATTCTGTAAAAAATGAATTCAAATTAGATAAATGGTATTGAAGGACTTTTGAGGCTAGGTAATATCAAGGTATCTGTTTTCTAGGCAGCTGAATGATATAAATTATTGCAATTCTAATGCAGAATGGACTCAGCTTATAGAGCGTGGATCCATGGCCATGGTAACCAGATTGGGGAACTTATTACAGCCTTTGAAACTACAAAATGGCAGGTTGGTTCAAATTTTTTTTCCAATGAAATTGGGGACAATTATATTAATCTTCTCAGGTTGCTTTCGTATTGCTTCTACATTTAGGCCAATTTGTACAGGTTAAAGTACAATAATTGTAGCACCATATTATTATTATTATTTAGAAGTATTTAAAAAAAATATTCTCCAGAGTTTGAGGGCTGCATCAGACTTTATTTGGGTTCGGTGCTAAAAGTAACTATTTCGCCAAAATCGCCTGGCTGCTCTCGGTCTCATCCATTTTTTCAAACATGCCATTCAGGTAGGGCAGACCTCAGCGGCAATGCAACCCTGGTGGATTCGTTAATACTCCGTCCAACACAATAAATTGAAGTAGGATCAGTTTCCGAAAGAAGTTTGGAAGCTACTGGAAGAGATTTCTGGAGTCTGTATAATTTAGTCAATCTTAGGGCCTATTTGCACGGATGGGTTGCCTGCATTTTAATAACAGTAAGTTAGCAAGCAGATTAAATTAAAGCAACAAAAGCAACTTTAAGAAACAACTGAAATCTGAAGGATGCAGACAAACTTACTTGACTTAAACCTAAACAGAATTTATAATGGAATGCTGCACAAAATTGACCATTTCTGAATCATGCTATCCCGGGTCTTTGTACTTGTAAATATGATTCCACACCAAAAGACCAAATGGAGGTCTTCGGTGAAATTTTCACCTTCCATAGGTTTTGGCATGTGCTCCGATAGGGTAACGAGCATTTTGGGCGCAGGCGCACGTCTCTACAAGAATTGAAGGTGGATCTTTGTACTTGTGAATATGGGTCGTATGAAGCTTATTTTAATTTAGTTGCCTGTGCAAAATGACCCTTTGTTGACCGGACCTGAGTAGAAGATACCAACAAAATGCTGTGCAAAATCATTAAAATATTATGAGGATCTTATCTTAACTTTTGTACCTGCTTGAAGTGATCCTCAGTGGCTGCTTTGGACTGGTTTCAGCCAAGAATTATGTTCTAAGACTAAAGTCACATATTGATATTTAACTGAGACCTGTGCATTTTCCTCTTAAATAGTTTGATAGCCTACTTAGAGGATGTTGAAGCTGTTACTGATTTAATCTATAAAAAATATTTATCGCGACTCACCTGGAGCCTGGAGATATAAGTACAGGCAAAGTTGATTACCATATTAACAATAGTTCTAAGTTTATATTGTTTAGGGCCACTTTGCATTAGTACTTTACTTAGAGTTCAATTAACGTTTTGTCGATTTCTCTGCATCCCTGCACAACAACGCGTCAAGGAATTCTGCAAAGATAAGTTAAAGTGAAATTGAATATACCGGGTTTAATGCAGCTCAGTCCTAAAAATAGCTCTAGATGCATTAATAAAATTGCAGGTAGTGAAGTTATTTTATTTTCGTAGAGGGCGCTTATTGGATTTTGCTGAAATAAACAAGCCTGTGCAACAACGCTTTTAATAAAAAGCTAATTAATAAATGAATTAATTACCTTAATCATAAGATTGACAGCATTGTTTACTTATTTTGGACTAGTATGGGCCGATGTCAAATAATTCACACGATATAATAGTTAATGTATGCAAGTCATCATATATTTAGGGTTGTTTGTTTATCCTTATTCTGACCTTTGTGTCCTCTAGGCCAGTAAGGATCATGCCATGCAGGTCCGTACGGTTTATACCTTGAAATTCGTTTGTTTATTGCGGGCTTGCATACCATGAGCCCTACAGGCCCGAGGGGCTCATGCCTTGTGGGGCTGGAATAGATTATTCTTTTGGGCCCGTTGGGTGAACTCAAGAGAAGCAAAGGTTGGGGTCTTACGTAGAGACAGGCAAAAAGTACAGATTGATCATGATTCTTATATATAGATATGTATTATAGATTTTCGGTTATGGATAACCATTAAATTCAAAATTTATTAAAAAATGCATGTTATTGATTTACAATACACCATTTTATTTTATGTGACCACCAACAAATATCTCATTCATCACAGAATAGAGAACAGTGGTTACAATTCCCTTTGTTTTTAGCTTTTTTTTGCCAGCAGATTGCAGGATCCTGAACTGTTCATGTGGGTGATGCAGTTGGAGGAGTTTGAGAGGGCATTTACGAAGGAATGTCGTAAAGATTATAGATCAGGAGGAGCTCTTGCGAGATACCGCCCCTTTATTGAGGCTATTCGTCATCATATATCTTTAGTAGAGAGTAATTTAAGAATTTCAGGAATTGAACAAGATTCCCGTGGTCTCCATGTTATTAGCATGGGTGATGGGGATAGGGACGAGTTTGCTAATTTTTTGCTTGGAAATAAAGTTATGGGTAGCAATGATAAGAATGGGTACATTTACCCAAGTGAGGAATGCCAAACTGAAGGAGGAAATGTTCATTCTTATTATGAGAACCACCAGGGTCCTTTGACTTGTGAACACAGGGTGTCACTAAACAGGGACGTTCAAGAAGGTGCACAAACATCAACGGCAGATGAACTTCATCAGAGTCCAGTTTTTGGGTCACAACTGTATGATTTCGAGGGAAAAACAAGTATCTCTGTTTCTAGTCCAGAATTGAAAGGTCCTGTAATCAATGATAGACTGCTTTTATCTGCAAATCGCTCCTTTTCATCAAAAAATTCCAAGAGAACTGATTTTGATTGCAGGAATGAAAGTATTGGAAATGGTTTACTTGATTGGGAGGATGGAGTCGCTAGTAATGCTGATAAAGTGAAAGAGCCTGGAAGATATACCAACAAGTATCAAAGTTGGAATTCCTGGTTTCTTTCCATTGGCCAGCACCTTGGAGGCAAGCTGCTACATTCAAAAAGTGGAGTGAAGAGATACAAAGATGGAGAGTCAGATTTGATTGCAAATTCTCAAAAAGAAACATTTATTGGCTCTCTCCGAAATGGATCTGCTTTCGACTTCGAAAAGGTTAGGCTTTGCTTTGAATACATCTGTTCCTCACATCCTAATGTTCTCAATGTCGAGAGTGAAATCATATAAAAAATTTAAATTCTTTTTGTTGGAAACTATAGATTCAGGAGCATTTTACCTACCCTTATATTTATATTCAGCAGTTGCAAATTTATGTGGGTTTTGACTTTAAAGTTTAAACTATATCTTCTCCTTATTACATCTGTAGCCATTGTCAATCTCTGAATCTACATATTGAGTGCTCTATACAAACATTAAAATTTCAATGTTACATGAAAATAACTGTGGTTATTTGAGATGAAGAAAGAGCATGAAAAGTCTTCAGTAGTCTAAGGAATTGGCATCCTGAAATGGAAAACTGAATACATATAAAAGGTGAAAATACAGGATTGTCTTCCATATTCTATTGTAATGCATCCAGTTGCATTAAATTTTACTTTTACCGAATGATTGATGTAGTACATCCATCGCATGAATGTCATTTGCAAGAAGGGATTGACGTGGATATAACAAGGCATTGATTTTGCTAACGTTCAATGTGCATTCTTAGAACCATTTCAACATTTATTATTTGCACAATGCTTAAAATTACAGTAGATATGCCTATATAGGAATGTCGGGTTATTACAATTTTGTCTTTTTCTATTCTTTAGAGTTTGAGAAATGAGATTTATTATATCAGTGCATGTTATCCTCCCTTACCACCAAACAAACAGCATGATTAGCAAAAGTAGAAAATACTCTTTTCTGTGTTTCTGGTTCTTTTGCTTAACCATTCCACTATCTGTTAGGTGGCTGAAAGGAGAAATTGTTATCCTCCCCGCCTGGGTTCAAATCCTCTCGTGACATGTTTGCTATTTGTGAGCCAATTGATGGTTGGGGCTGGCAAGAAACCAGCAATCTCATTCCTGCTTAAGTGCTTGAGGGTGGGACGAGGTGTTGCTTGTAAATAAAAAAAGAGCAGGAAGATAAGCCTAACCAGGTTGTCCTGGGCAGCAAAGAACTTGAATTGGTTGGCTGAGCAGTGAGAACATATGCCAACGTTAGTGTTTTTGTATGTAGAACACAATATATATTTTGTATTTATTGCTAGTATTGACTAACATCTAATGTTGAAGTTTCTAACTCTTAACTTTAGCATTTAAAGCACAATTACAAAATAAATAATATATAATCCTTACACCCCACTTAATGTTTATTTTGTGGACAATTACACTAAAAATACCCAAGTTTTTGAACTTTTGCCTATTCAGGGGCTTTGTGAAGATGTATGTTGGTTTGTCTTTGGTCTCTTTATTCTGCACTTGGTCCCTAGTGCAATGATGGTGCACTTCTATGTGGTTTGTTTGTGCATGAAAAATTGAGTTCCTTGTCTTCTTAATTGTCCTTTTAATATCAGACCACAATGAGGTTGGTTGATCTGCTCTATCTTACGAAGTCTAACTAATTCACATGTCGTATCTTCTAGTTAATTATATGCATCCTTTATTGATGAAGGTGCCATTCAAGAAACCACTTTGGACCCAAGGTTGAATGCATGCCCGAAAGTTGATTTGCCGTGGTCAATTGAGTTAACCCACTCCTATTGATGTTTGTAGCATCGGAGAGATACTTCCGCACATGTCTAAGTGTCTAGATGCGTGGAAGTTGTCCAAAGCCTTCAACCTTAGTAATTTACTTTAATTAAAGGAATTATTAAAGTAAAGTGTTTTTTATAATTAAAGTGAATTTAATTTAATGAAATGCCAAGGTTATTAGCATTAGTGAATTAAATGAATCTTAGCCATTGATCTCAAGTGAGGTGAGATTTAATCTCAACCGTCAATCACTTTGGAGATTAGGGTTATGTTTGATTCGGTCAAACTCAAGATTATAAAAGCAAGGTTAGGTGAAGGGGAAAGACACACAAGAGAGAGCAAAGGACTTTTGCTCACACAAGGAGAATTCTATCAGTGAGAGTGTTGAGTCATGAAGGACTGTGATTCAAGGAGATCTCAACAAAGGTGAAGAGGGACGTTCATCTAGAGATCAAGTCCTAAGGAGGAAAGTGTAGGTAGTGCAACAAGGAGAAGGAAACCAAGAGCCATAAATCGAAGGACAGATTTATGGGCAGCAGACGTATAGCGACAAAGTCTGTTTTGCAGGTGGGCCGAGCTGTATGCGCTGTATAGACTAGTTGGGTGCGAGTGTACGTGTTGGACAGATGGCACAGGCGTGTGTACGCATCGAACAGAAGGCACAAACACGTATGTATGCGGCGGACAGAAGACACAGACGCGTGTGTACGCGGCGGACAGAAGACACAGACGCGTGTGTACGCAGAAGACAAACTGCACAGGTGTGGGTTTACACATCGCACAGACCGTACAAGGTGCGTACAGGGCTGTACAGAGGCAACTTCAGCAGAAGGGTTTCTTTAGGGAAAATTTGCTAGGTTTGCTGTAATTTGTATTTTTCCTCAGTGGGCCATTTTCCTAGTAAGGGATCCCTTATAAGCTTGGATATTATTACAACGAGATGCTGATTTAAAGGGTAGAATTTATGTGTGCATGTGTGAAGTTTGGTTTCCAGTTGCTTCCGCTATTTTATTTATTTCCAACTAGTATATTTTATTGTGTGTTGTAATTTAATTATCAACAAGGAAAAACACAAGGTAATAATTTATCTAGGTGTTGGGGATTGAGATTTTTCAACATGTTATTAGAGCTTTCACTCTGAGAGGGAGGCCAATTTCATATACACAACAGTTTGTGCAGCAGATCTGTTAGATCTGCAAGGAGATCTCTGCAGATCTACAAACTAGCAATGAAATTCTTGTGGGTGCTTGAAGGAATAAGCACATGATAGTTGATATTGTTCAGATCTAGAAATGGCAGCAACCGGTCTCAGGTTTGAAGATCGGTTGGATCGAGCATCTAATTTCCTGTCCTGGAAGGCGAAGGTAACCTTGCTTTTGAAGGAACATGACTTTTAAGAGATTGTAGAAAAGGTTGTTCCTGTATCGATAGATGCAACTCAAAAAGGAGGCTCATGATAAAAAGGACATCAAATCTCAGAGAGTGATCATGGATGTCGTGAAGGATCATTTGATCTCTCACTTGGCAGAGAAGTAGTTGGCCAGAGATATGTTCAAGGCTCTAGTGGATTTGTTCCATAGTGACAACATGAACATGAAGATGATCTTGAGAAACAAGCTCAAATCCATCCAAATGTCAAGATATGACAATGTTACCAGCTACTTCATGAGGATCACCTAGACATGTGATCAACTTGCAACTATTGGGGAGAAAGTGGATGATGTAGAACTTGTAAATGTGGCATTCAATGGTTTAACCAAGCCATGGGAACCATTTGTCAAGGGAGTTTGCACTCGAGAGAAACTTCTTAATTGGGAGAGACTTTAGGATGATTGCATCCGGGAAGAGACTCTGGAAGAGTCTAAAGCCAGCAGGCAAGCAGATGGAGAGGAGAACCCGACCCTAGTCAGTTGGGCCAAGAAGGGCAAAGGAAAGGGTTCCAAGTGTAACAGTGAGGGGGGCAACCTCACAGTCAGGGAGGAAGAAGGACTTGAGTAAGATCAAGTGCTTCATGTGCCACAAGAATGGGCACTATGCATCACAGTGTCCGGAGAAGAAGAAGGGGCAAGGGAAATCGCAACAGATAACAACATTAGCAGAAACTCAGCTGGATGAGTTTGCTGCGAAGTTTGAGAAGGACTTCTCACTAGTTTCCTGCCTTTCTACCAACACAGTTATCGGGAGTGCTTGGTACTTGGACAGTGGCGCATCACATCACATGACAGAAGCATGGGAGCTATTCAACAGTTTGACAGAGAAGGATTCAGGGATCCATGTGGAGCTTGGTGACGATGCCAAGTATGCAGTGAAGGGGGAGGGAACAATCTTGTTCTAGCTTGAGTCGGGTGGTTCATTGGAGGTCCAGGGTGTGCTATATGTACTAGGACTGAAAAAGAATTTGCTCTCAGTCTCAGTTAATGAGGACAATGGTTTTGTCGTCATGTTCAAGAAAGGGCAAGTACTCATACATACAGAGAGAGCTAGCCTTGACATAGCAGTGAGCATTGGGCTTAGAGAGGGCAATTTATACAGGTTGCAGGGCCAGCCTATTCAGGGCTTGGTACATGACAATGACAACCTGTGGGAGCTATGGCATAGGAGGATGGGACACCTGTACTACAGGGCGTTGCCAATCCCGAGAGAGATTGTCACTGGTCTTCCAAATTTTAGTGTTGAGCAGCAGGGCGTGTGCAGAGGGTGTACACTTGGAAAGAATGCCAAGGCTGCTTTTCTAAGCAGTGAGAGTAGGTCCTAGGGGATCATGGATCTTATACATTCAGATGTGAGTGGACCAATGTCAGTGGCATCAGTGTAGGGAGCACTATATTATGTGACGTTCATTGATGACTTTCCCAGGAAAACCTGGATCTTCTTTATGAAGACCAAGGATGAGGTCTTCAGTTGGTTTCAAAAGTTCAAGGCCTAGTGGAAAACTAGACAGGGAAGAACATCAAGGTCTCGAGGTCGGATAATGGGGGAGAGTACACCTCCAATGGCTTCAATGATTTCTACAAGGAGGCAGGGATCAAGAGGGACTTGACAATCTCGTACAATCATCAACAGAATGGGGTTGTGGAGAGAAAGAACCAGTCCATCATCGGTTCTGCTAGGGCTATGATACATGACTAGGATCTGCCTATGTTTCTTTGGGCAAAGGCAGGTAACATGACAATATATGTACAAAACAAGAGTCCTCATAGATATTGGGGAACAAGACTCCCGAGGAAGCATTCACATGAGTGAAGCTAGAGATAGGACATTTGAGGATCTTTGATTGTCCAGTATACATCCATGTGCCATGGAGAAGAGGACAAAGTTGGAGCCTTCAGGTGAGAAGGGCATATTTGTGGGATATAGCGAGACCTCAAAAGCTTATAGAATCTTCATACCAACGTAGAGGAAGATAGTTGTGAGCAAAGATGTTAAGTTTGAGGAGAACTAGGCATCTAGGAAGTCTCATGATTTACCACTAGTGGCAGAGGACGAGGAGCAGGAGGCTCCGAAGGGAGAACAACGTTAAGAGGCTTCCAGTTCAGGGAGTCAACCTTTAGGTGGGGATGAGTCAGCTCCTTCTAGCTCTGTCAGGAGACCCAAGTGGTTTAGGTAGACATTGAAGGATGCTCAAGAGCACGTTGAGGCTCCTAGGAGCATAGTCAAGGACAACATGCCTCCTAAGAAGTTTCCAAACTTCATGGCACTAACGAGTAACGTCATTGAAGAAACAACAAATAATCAGGTTTATTAGGATGCTATGGTGTAGGATGATGTGTGGGATATTGTGTTAGGACCAAAGGGAAAACCAACTCCAGGTGGCTCTTCAAGAAGTATCTTCTTTGTTAAGAGGGAGTTTTGATGTTTGTAGCATCAGACATGTACTTCTTCACAGGTCTAAGTGTCTATATGTGTGGAAGTCGTCCAAAGCCTTCAACCTTAGTAATTTAACTTAAATTAAAGGAATTATTAAGGTAAAGTGTTTTTTATAATTTAATGAAATGGTAAGGTTATTAACATTAGTGAATTAAATGAATCCTAGCCATTGATCTCAAGTGAGGTGAGATTTAATCTCAACCGTCAATCACTTTGAAGATTAGGGTTATGTTTGATTTGGTCAAAACTCAAGATTATAAAAGCAAGAGTAGGTGAAGGGGAAAGATACACAAGAGAGAGCAAAGGACTTTTCCTTACACAAGGAGAACTCAGTGAGAGTGTTAAGTCACAAAGGATTGTGATTCAAGGAGATCTCAGCAAAGGTGAAGAACAACTTTCATCTAGAGATCAGGTCCTAAGGAGGAAAGTGTAGTAAGGAGAAGAAAACCAACAACCAAAAATCAAAGGACAAATTTTTGGGTAGCATCTATACAACGACAGAGTTTATTTTGTAGGTGGGCCGAGTCGTACGCACCGTATAGATCAGCTTGGCGCGAGTGTATGTGTCGGACAAACGATAGAGGTGCATGTGTATGCATTGGACAAAAGGCATAGATGCGTATGTATGCGGCGGACAAAAGGCATAGACACGTATGTATGCAGTGGACAAAAGGTAGAGATGCGTGTGTATGCAACAGACATAATGCACATGCGCGAGTGCACGCGCCGCACATGCCGTATAGGGCGCGTATAGATCGTATAGGGTTGTACAGGGGCAACTTCAGCAGAAGGGTTTCTTCAGGGAAGATTTGCCAGGTTTGCTGTAATTTGTATTTTTCCCCAGTGGGCCATTTTCTTAGCAAGGGAGCCCTTGTAAGCTTGGATATTATTTTTAATGAGAAGTTGATTTGAATAGTAGAATTCTGTGTGCATGTGTGAAGTTTGGTTTCCAATTGCTTCCGCTATTTTATTTATTTCCAGCCATTATATTTTATTTTGTGTATTGTAATTTAATTATCAACAAGGAAAAACACAAGGTAATAATTTATCTAGGTGTTGGGGATTGAGATTTTTCAACAGTCCACATCTGTGTAACAAGCCAATCTAAAATCAAACCTGATATTAGTTGTCTATACTATGTCTCATATATAACTTTTGGTTGTTCTCCATTTTAAAGTTTTAATCCTACCTCCACAAGAGTTGAACAATAACCTCCATCTTGATTCTTTTTTAACAGCTCACAAGCATACTTATTCCGAGAGATAAATAATTCTTCTTCTCTTGCCAAACCTGTAGTCCAGACTCCAAGATAATATGATGCAGACCGAAAATCTACGGGTCTGAGCTGGAACTTACATGCAGTTCCATATATGAGTCTCTTTTCCCAAAAGCAACTAAGAATAAAGAAAGTAATTTAAAAACATTTATAGAGAATTACAAAATCTATAGAATTTCAAAGAATTGGTCTACTCATTTTTAATTTGCTTGTAGGTACACATGTCTATCTTGGCATTTAAATGCTGATCAGTCACGTCACAATTTTTCTGCATTCTCTCAGCCCTCTACTTCAATTTGCTAGCCTGTTGAACTCTCTCTTCTCCTTTATTTATGCTTCCGCACCTATCTAGTCTAAATTTCATCTCTTCATCTTCAACAATCATGCACCACCATGTCAACTCTAGCCATACATATTCTGTCCTTTAACCTTCTGTTTCTCATCAATATTGCCTATTTTGTCTTCTTAGTCAACCACTTAACCTCTTCCTTGTCGATCATAGTCTGGTTGACACAGCGTCATCGACTAATCTTATGCCTGCACCACCCTTGCCAATAACTATCCCATTGATAAACACCTTGTCGATGAACACACCTTTATCGATACATCACTTGTCGATGGACATTCTACTGACATCTCCTTTGTCGATATGCCCCTAGTCAATGATTGTTCTATTGACAACTCCTCTATAAATAATCCTCTTGTCAATGAATAGCTTGGCAACCACTCCTGTACTATCCCTAACAGAGTTAGACAGGGATATCATGAACTTTTATGCCATTACGTTATTTTTCCCCAAACATTTAACATTCATTCCACTAGAGACATTTCATCAAACATATTACTGGCAAAACTAGATACACATGGAATAGAAGAGAATCATGGATTATTTTATTATGAATAAAAATTTGAATACAATAATCCAGTGGCTGCTATGGCAACTGCACTACATCAATGAAAAACACACAATGACAAGCCAAAATTTGGATGATGTCACGGTCGCCACTAGAAAACCCTACGAATCTGCCCCTCCAAATTGATATCAAACCACCGACGAAGCTCAGTTGAAGATCCTGGATGGATCCTCCTTCCTGTCTAGCTAGGGTGGATATTGCACCATCGAAACTAAATTGCGATGGTGGAAGGGTTTTGCTAAACCCCAACGAAACAATGGCTCCAAGACCACTCCGCAATGAGAGATCAAATCATAATGATGAAAGGTGAAGTGTTACCCTTCCTTTATACTTGTCCGATCCCCTTCTAGTTCTTTCCTCTCTTTGATCAAATCCACATGAAGATTAAATTCACTTTATAACCCTTTTTAAACCCCCTTTTAATACCAACAAGTGATTAATTGTCTTCTAAGACATTCCTGGGTGTTGGAAATCCCTTTCTCATCATTCCAACCTTTAGATATTTCCATCCCAATTCCAACGAGCTATTGCACTCATGTATCCCTTCAGATAATATGGTCCCAATAACACATTAAGTGTATTTAATTAAATTATGCTCAATAATAACCAAAATTACGAAAATCGTCAGAACGCCACAGAACCAAGAGCGGACTGTGCGGAAATGATCCTGATGATAAAAGATGGTGAATGGACTAGCCTGGGCTCCATATAACTTCTCCAGATTGCCCGAGCTCACTGTTAACCTCACTTTACTCCTCTGGCCAGGCTGACATAAACTCACAAGGTAGCCTCTGATTGCGGAGCAGAGGGATCCTAGAATGGGGACATTACAGTCCTCCCTTCGCAAAGATTGCTTGTCTTCAAGCAATGCCATCCCATCTTGTCGCTCCATCGACTGGGCCAGACTCAAATTGAAAAATGATAGCAGGGTTCCAAACCACTGTGGAAGATGTGAAGTATCCTCCACTCAATGCGTGATCCGACAAGGTATGGATATAAAAGTCCTCTTGAAAACAACCGCTAAGTAAAGCAACTCGGTCCTACAACAACTTGATCAACCCCTCAAAGAACTGCTCTACTAGGTAACCAATCTCACGGAAGCAAAAATTGGCTGTCACCTCGGTGTCAGCTGCTTAGCTATCTAGTACTGAAATCCCGGGGTCTCAAGCTAATCTCAGAAAGGAACCACTATGTTGTCGTTGCGCCACCCTGATCATAACCCTTCGACCGTCGTGCCTAACCGACTTTCTCCTCTCTTAAAACTCCATGCTAAAATACATGTAAGGTTTGAACCTACTACCATGAATAATAGCCCGCATAGACATCCATGTGAAGTCACAGCCTGCAGATCCACTGCCATGATCGATCTCAAATACTAGAAAAGGAAGTCTGTCCCGATCACTGGCAATGACTCCGAGTTGCTCGTGGACTCTAAACATCTCCCCACTAGATAGCTCTGTCACATGTGCTGCCCCACACTCCAAAGACATCACCGGAAAGTGCGTGAACTTTGATGACATACTATCTGCTCCCTACATCCTCGATAAACCTGTGATGCGATCGATCAACATACTCTCCCATTCGCTCAGAAATGGGCAAGGACTGCATCAACCCTGCTAGGCAAGGAACCACTATGTTGTCGCTGCGCCACCTTGATCATAGCCCTTCGACCATCGTGCCCAACCGACTTTCTCCTCTCCTGGAACTCCATGCTGAAATACATGTAAGGTTTGAACCTACTACCATGAATAATAGCCTGCATAGACATCCATGTGAAGTCACAGCCTGCAGATCCACTGCCATGATCGATCTCAAATACTAGAAAAGGAAGTCTGTCCCGATCACTGGCAATGACTCTGAGCTGCTCGTGGACTCTAAAAATCTCCCCACTAGATAGCTCTGTCACATGTGCTTCCCCACACTCCAATGACATTACTGGAAAGTGCGTGAACTTTGATGACATACTATCTTCTGCTTGCATCCTCGGTAAACCTGTGATGCGATCGATCAACATACTCTCCCACTCGCTCAGAAATGGGCAAGGACTACATCAACCCTGCTAGAGGAGTGTGCCTTGACCTGTACTGTTGACGAGTCTTACACTCCTCTGTAATGTCCCTCCAGGTGAACCTCTCTCAGACCTGCCTGCAAGTAATAAAGTCACCAAGGTCCCAAACTGGCATGTATGACGTGAAACACCCTCTACTCATAGCATCGATCTGCAAGGTGCTAACACAAGAATCTATCTAACTGCCCCTGATAAGCCAGGCAATCTGAAGCCGCATAAACTCGGTCAACTCCCTAGAAGACCACTCCTCCAAGCAACCAATCCTATGCATTCCAAGAGTAAACTATGGAAGGCGAACACTGGCTATCTCATCTGTATCGACCGTCGAGCTGTCAAACACTACAGTCCCAGGGTTCCAAGCTAATCCCCGAGAGGAACCATCATGCGGGCACTGCAACAACCTGATCATAACCGTCTGACTGCCATACTCAGGCTATGCTCTCCTCTCATGGATTCCCAAGCTAAAATCCCTGAAAGTACTGAACTCACTATCCTAGATCATGTCTCGCCAAAGCATCTCAGTGAAGTCAAGGTCTGTCAACCCACAGATCGACTCGATCTTGGGTATCATGAGGGAAAGTCCATCTCGCTAAAGCTCTGCAACTCTTCTCACAACATCCCTATAATGATGCAGACCAATCACTGATACGACCTCGTCGATCATCATCTGAAGCAATCCATCACTCCAATGAATGCCTAGATCCCATCGCCAAATTGGAAGTCCATCACTCCCAATGCCCATTGAAATCTTCTTGAACCAAACCAACAAAGTCTGGATCTCCTCCTGTGCATTCTGCGCACTGATCATATGGCCCAAGTGAAAGATTATGGCCACAATGCCACCTGTGTCATCCAACTGATTCAGGTGAAACTCCCATGTCCTGCTATGTGTAATGAGGGCATCAAATAACAACAATAGATGCCTCTGCCACTGCTTGCAAGACTGGACAGTGACTAGTGTGTTGGTCAACCCCAAGGGTATGACCCAGAAATCATAATGAAGTCTGGAAGCAGACCTATGACTATCCTGCTCCCTGGCCCTCATCTGCTGACATCCCAGATGAAGATCGATCATCGAGGGATGTGCTGCTCCCTGAGGTTCACCCATCTACTCACTGATCCTGGGAAACAACAACTCAATGGTATGCCCGAGGATTCTGTTGGGAGGTCTCCTTGGCGGAAACACCCCACAACTCCACTGTACATTAGCGCGTACTAATGAATATCCCTGCATACTGCTGCCTATTACTAAGTTGTCTTGTACCATCCTGTATCCTATAGGCGCTACTGTATCCATCATTCTACTGATGTCGCCTGAACCTTTATCCCAGAGCATGTCCATGTCTGTCATATGTCCACCCAATCCATGGATGCATATACTTCCTTGCAGCTTGGTCCGCAAGAAATGCGCTCAACTATCTTCTCCATAGCTAAGCCTTGAGCCTTTAGTGGGTTCTCCAACAGAAGCGACTCATGATCCCCACAATGCAAACTAGGTGCATGGTCAAAACCCTCTACATCAAACGTCTCCTTGAGCACCTGCAACTCTGAATGCTCCTTGTGCGGGATCATCACAAGAGGCTCCTCCCTCGAATCATGAGTGCCACTCACGCCCTCATATGTCACGATTGCTAAGGATGATAGAGTCTTTGCTGCTGTCAATGATGAAGAGTGTGCCAAACTCAGTTGGTAATAAAGCTCCTCAACTTCCCTTTCCTTGTCTTCAACGAACTTAAGAGTAAGGTCCCTATCCATGAACAACTGCAAATAATCAGATTTCATCTGCTCTAGTGCCTCTTTGATGATGCGCAATTGGGTACTAGTGACTCCATTTGCAACTCTCCTTTGCCTCTCCTCCAACTGAGTTTCCACATAAGGTCTTCAATAAACTTATGATCACCAACTGCCCTCGTCAATACTTGTACAATCCGCTCCTCCTTGACCAATAATTGGTCCTCCAAATCTTACAATGATAAGGGTGTTTGTTCAATTTCACTATCATGTCGAGGTACAATTATGCCCTCATCATCATCGACATCATAAAGGAGATATGGTGATGAATCCTCATCATGCGTAGGTGCTATCATGCTTGAACTACCCTCATCATAAGCAACATACACAGTGAAAGATGTTGGATCCTCAATATTGGCTGATTGGAACATTTCCCCATAGTCATCATAAGACGTTGTATCCACATCTTTTGCTGATTCATCAGAGGTATACCCATCCACACACTAGTGTCATCGACCTCATCGGTTAGCTCTGATGATGTCTCATAGGCTGTTGTTTGGTCATCCTTGCACACCTCCTCCACATGGTTGGATGCATGCTCCTCCACCTATCCTTCACGCTCATCTCTCTTCCATTTCTTCCATGTGATTTTCAAGGAATCCTTGTCCAAGTCCTTGGGCCAACTTTCGTACCAGAGGGTATAAAAGTTTTTAAAGGGCAAAGTTGTACGGATCTCTTCACTCAATGTTAGATACTTCTGATAGTAAGGCATGCATTTATTTGCTGTTAGCTCCCTCAAAAGTTCATTCAAACATTCTAGATTTACCTTCTTAAGCAATTGCAACATTGTTGTTATAAAGTTGTAGTGATTTGGTAGTTTCTGGCTTGGGTTTTGTCAAACACTTAATAAACCCTCATCCATGGAATTCACTGCTGCTTTCTCACCTCTACTCTTCTATAAACCATCCATGTCTTATGCATACACAGACTGGCACCACTGTGATATCCCAGACACAAATATGCTATGATATTGAGGGTTTGTTGTTCAATTTAGGTTCCACTGGTTATGTGTTTTTGTCAAACACTTGCATGACACATTTCTTTATACTACAAATTGATTGACAATTCTTCTACAAACAATTTGTATGCATTCTTTTCATACGTCCAAGTACTCATGAGAATGGAAAAGACATCATGGCATTTTAAAGTAACCAAGGGCGACTACAACAGTTGCATAATAACAGTAATACACTAAAAATTCAAGCAAGAACTTGTGACAATGCCATAATCTCCTTCATAGATGGTGCTGGCTATTCCAAGGGATCTCCCAGTCTCAAAACTTCTCCAAAAGATGCCACCTAGCTCCAAATCCAGCCTCACAAGTGCTAAGAGACAAGCCCATGACCGTCTCTCTGCCACATGGCTTGCAAATGCAACACGGTCCCTCCAATAAACCCTCACGACTGTCACAAGGGGGTATCAACACCTGAATAAACCTTCACAGGACCAACGAGTGAAAGAGGGTCGAACCCTCTAGGAAACCCCCCGAATCCTCAAGAGAACTGTCGCTCAACTCTACCAGACGTCAAGATATGGCCTCTCGGCCCCCTTCAACCACCTGTAAAAATCCCACGATCCTCCAAACCTTCACGACGGAGACAAAAGGAAGGTTCGTCCCTCCAAATATCACCAAAATTCCTTCTTGTAGCTCGATCTTGCAAAAGGAATGGAATCGACCCTCTTAGAAACCCTCAACGAGCTTCCTTAAGTGCCACGAGTCTCCCACAATACCTCTTGGCCTTCTCACGGCCTCACGACCTGCCCAAACAATCTCGGCCTCCTCAACCCTCTCGGTTTGCAAGGTAGATGAATCGATTCCTGAATGTAGACCCATGAATTTTTCCAGCAATAAAATACGGTCTCCCTATTCAACACACTTGAACCCTACATAAAATATGGCCTCCCTATGCAGATTCGACCTCTACTCAGTAGAAAACTTCCTCAACAATGGAAGTTCGGCCTTCTAGGTGATTTTGGTCTCCGTCCAATATAAAATTGGCTCCCTCAGAATGAAGTTTGACCAACTATTATAGATATCAAGCCCAACAAAGGAACTCAACTGACAGCAACCAAAATCAGTCTCTCTAAAATTTGGAGCTGCAAAAAAATGGAAATTCGGCCCCTCTAAACTTGGATCTGCTCCAAAATGGAAGATATGACTTTTCTACAGCAAAACTTTGGCCTAGCTATGATCATACGGTCTCCAACTTGGCCTTGGTATGACTGTTTCCCCTCAGGTTGACAAGATCTCTAACTCTTATGCCATTTTACTATTCCTAATAGAGCTAGACAGGGATATCATGAACTTCTATGCCATTACGCTATTTTCCCCCAAACACTTGGCATTCATTCCACTAGAGACATTTCGTCAAACATATTACAGGTAAAACTAGATACACATGGAATAGAAGAGAATCATGGATTATTTTATTATGAATAAAAATCTGAATACAATAATCCAGTGGCTGCTATGGCAACTGCACTACATTGATGAAAAACACACAATGACAAGCCAAAACCTGGATGATGTCACGGTCACCACTAGAAAACCCTACGAATCTGCCCCTCCAAATTGATATCATACCACAGATGAAGCTCAGTTGAAGATTCTGGATGGATCCTCCTTCTTGTCTAGCTAGGGTGGATATTGCACCACCGAAACTAAACTGCAATGGTAGAAGTGTTTTGCTAAACCCTAACGAAACAATGGCTCTAAGAGCACTCCACAGTGAGAGATCAAATCATAACGAGGAAAGGTGAATTGCTACCCTTCCTTTATACTTCTCCGAGCCCCTTCTAGATCTTTCCTCTCTTTGACCAAATCCACATGAAGATTAAATTCCCTTTATAACCCTTTTTAAACCCCCTTTTAATACCGTAAAGTGATTAATTGGCTTCTAAGACATTCATGGATGTCAGAAATCCCTTTCTCATCATTCCAACCTTTAGATCTTTTCGTCTCGGTTCCAACGAGTTATTACACTCATGTATTCCTTCAGATAATATGGTCCCAATAACACATTAAGTGTATTTAATTAAATTATGCCCAATAATAACCAAAATTACGGAAATCGTCGGAACGCCACAGAACCAAGAGCGGACTGTGCAGAAATGATCTTGATGATAAAAGATGGCGAATGGACTAGCTTGAGCTCCAAATAATTGCTCCAAATTGCCCGAGCTCATTGTTAACCTCACTTTACTCCTCTGGCTAGGTTGACATAAACTCACAAGGTCGCCTCTGACTGCGAAGCAAAGGGATCTGAGAATGGGGACATTACAACTCCCTTGTTGATCACACTACTTACCACTGCTTTGTTAGTGACACCTCCATTGACAAACACTCTAGCAACCTTCCCTCTGTCATTATATCTTCTGTCGACAATCATCTTGTTGATGACTTCTTCATCGACGAACCACTTGGTGAACTTTCCCTCGTTGATGATGCCTTCATTGAGAAACCTCCTATTGATAAACTCCTTGTTGATCCTGCTTGTTGATGTTTTCTTTGTCGATCAATCATCTGTTGGTTACTCTATCGTCGAACCTTGTTTATTGATGGCTTGTATTAGATTCTCTCACATCTATGTCTCCTTGCTAGGTAAACAAAGCATGCCTTTGTGTGACCTTTGCATCTTTGTCACACCTCTCTATATTTTTCCCTCTACTAAGTTTCTGAAATTGAACTTCAAAAATTAAGTATATCTTCATCCACTCTATCCTTCGAACAAACTAAGTATTGCTTGTACTCGCCTCTTCTCATCTTCATCACTTTCTTGTCCAACACTTGAGCAATTTCTTTAGGTTCTTCCTTGGCATACGTTCCCACAAATCAATACCAACTTGTTCATTTGCTTCATTGCCTTATGCATCTTCAACATTACTACCCTTATTATGCTTGTACAAGTCTGCTACATAAAAATCAGTGAGATGTCAAAATCTTCTGGCAATTGAACCTCATAGGTATTGTTTCTAAACTTCTGTTTGATCATGCAAGGACCTATCGTCTTCACTCTTAGATTGTTGTAAGTGCCTTTGTAATGAACTTGATTTAGAAAATTGCTATTAGCAATTATGATTAGTTAGTTACCCTAAAGGTCACATTCATTTACTATGGCCCACCTCTTTAGGGCTATATAAGCTCAAGCCATTCGTTCATTGCAATCATGAATATATATTTCTATATATATCATTGTGTATGTTTATTTTTCTAAACCTAGCACACGACAATTAATTTTGAGCAAAATAAATTTACTGAATTAAAGCATAGCTAGGTTACTCAACGAAAATACAAGCAGAAGCATAAAACATAGAAACCATAAAACATTTGCACATGAGATTTCAGGTAAACAACCCCTTGAAAAACCCTCGCGGGAAAACCAGTTCTGTGAGATTTTATTATTAATTGGGGCTCCCTTCCTGGGAAAATGACCCCTCTGAGGAAATTACAATTACAACAATCAACCTAGCCTCACCAACTTCAAGACTGTTGAAACCCTTGCTGCGACTTTGTCTCTTTCCCTCAAATCCCTGCACCTGCACACCTGAAAGCTCACTGTGTGTGTGTAGTCTCTAACTCACTTGTGACACAAGTACATGAACAAAGAATCCCTCTTTGTTCCAATGTACTCTCTGTGTATCTCATCCTCTCACCTAGGTTGCCTTTTATTAATTTGAGATTTGACCAAATCAATCAAACCCTAGATCTCTAAAGTGATCAAAAGCTGAGATCTAATCTCACCTTCACTTTAGATCTAACAATCATGACTTAATCAAACACTCACTTAAGTTACTAATGCCATTAACTTAGGCATTTAACTTAATTAACAAAAGAACATTCACTTTAATTATTTAGCTCATAAAGTGAACTCCCTAAGGTCTACTGAGAGGTTACAAGGACGACTTCCATTGGCTAGACACCGAGCCTCTGTGGAAGTACATGTCCGATGCTACAAAAACCAACACTCCCTCTTAGCGAGGAAGGCACGTCCACATTATAGAAGTGATTCTATCTTCGCTATCCGATCTGATACCATGACTGCTCTCCAATCCACCTGATTGGCTGCTCCCTCTGACACGAAAGCTATCCCTGCCATCTTGCTCAGACCCTGCTCTGAAGACCGGACGAAACTTTCTCTAACCGCTGCCCACACTCCACGACCGATCCTCTCTAGTCGTCACAACTCTCCGTGTGTCCGCTGAATAGCCCACGCGGCTACTTCTTTTGTGGCTGCACCAGCTCCTCAGTCGACAGCTCTTATTCATGGTTGGCAGCTGCTGTGGCGTCTCATCACCCGACGGTTGGCTCCCCCTGGTCCTTTACCTCTGCTGAACCTTTTCCACGTCTGCAACATGAACTCATGCTCAACCCCGTCTCCTTTCGGCCGACTTCCCCGTTGGCTGCGATTTCTCACACAGCGCGACGGTCTTTTTCTGCTGCAGTAGTCACTTGGACGAATTCTGCACCATGCGACAGCGTCGTACGACGACTGTACCTTTTTCTTTTAGTTTCTAAATCCCGCAACTTCTAAACAAATTCCCGCAGACTGAAAAACTTAATTTTTTTTTTCCCATAGCCTGCAATTCTCGCTGCTGATCTCAATCCCGTGCAAAACTGCTTCTTCAGAGGCTCGGCTCTGATACCATGTTGATTTTTCTAAACCTAGCACATGACAGTTAATTTTGAGGAAAACAAATTTATTGAATTAAAACACAGCTAGGTTACTCAACGAAAATACAAGTGGAAGCATAAAACACAGAAACCATAAAACATTGCACACAAGATTTCGGGTAAACAACCCCTGGAAAAACCCTCGCAGGAAAACCAGTTCTGTAAGATTTTATTATTAATTGGGGATCCCTTCCTGGGAAACTGACTCCTCTGAGGAAATTACAATTACAGTGATCAGCCTAGCCTCACAAACCTCAAGACTGCTGATACCCTTGCTGTCACTTTGTCTCTTTCCCTCAGATCCCTGCACCTGCACACCTGAAAGCTCACTCTCTATGTGTAGTCTCTATCTCACTTGTGACACAAGTACATGAGCAAAGAATTCCTCTTTGTTCCAATGTATTCTCGGTGTATCTCATCCTCTCACCTAGGTTGCCTTTTAATTTGAGATTTGACCAAATCAATCAAACCCTAGATCTCTAAAGTGATCAAAGGCCGAGATCTAATCTCACCTTCAATTTAGATCTAACAGTGATTACTTAATCAGACACTCACTTAAGTTACTAATGCCATTAACTTAGACATTTATCTTAATTAACAAAAGAACATTCACTTTAATTATTTAGCTCATAAAGTGAGCTCCCTAAGGTCTATTAAGAGGTTACAAGGACGACTTCCACAGGCTAGACACCGAGCCTTTGTGGAAGTACCTGTCCGATGCTACAAAAACCAACAGTGCGCTTGCACTTTGTATGCGAGATGGATTATGTATTATCCGGTTCATAACAATTGGTATTAGAGCGGGGTCCATTTCCTGCTGGATGGGTGCCCGACTCATTCCGTTGCCATATGCTATAAATTAAGAAAAAGACAAAGAAAGAAAGGACATCTGCCAAACCATATGCTGCTGTTACAAACTTAGAAAAGGAAAAATAAATAATTAAAGTCTTCTGCACGTTGTAAAATTTCTGTTGCATCTTTCCTGCATAGTCTCAGCAGATAATTGATGCAGAAATAGCAGGCCTATGGTCCGCCCATCTGGCCAACACGGATCGTCAATGCGGATTGAAAGTGTAATGTCTCTGCAATTCTCTGTCAAGCTGGGGTCAAGCTTCTCGATCTCTGTTCAGATTAGGTTTCATTGCTTGTGGTGCCAAGGCCAATGCCCAGCAATGGTAACAAGATCAATTCTGCTCCTACAGTTCAGTTGTTCCAATTAACAACACACTCTACAATCTAAATGAGCATGCCCAACACTCCAACCATATCTCTGCAATTCAACAGACATTCGACTCAATACACATTTATATATCTGCATTTGAGGATGGCTGCAGATGAAACACTACATAAGCATCATAGATTGCGGTGTTGTNTCCTGCATAGTCTCAGCAGATAATTGATGCAGAAATAGCAGGCCTATGGTCCGCCCATCTGGCCAACACGGATCGTCAATGCGGATTGAAAGTGTAATGTCTCTGCAATTCTCTGTCAAGCTGAGGTCAAGCTTCTCGATCTCTGTTCAGATTAGGTTTCATTGCTTGTGGTGCCAAGGCCAATGCCCAGCAATGGTAACAAGATCAATTCTGCTCCTACAGTTCAGTTGTTCCAATTAACAACACACGCTACAATCTAAATGAGCATGCCCAACACTCCAACCATATCTCTGCAATTCAACAGACATTCGACTCAATACACATTTATATATCTGCATTTGAGGATGGCTGCAGATGAAACACTACATAAGCATCATAGATTGCGGTGTTGTGGCCTTGAGTTATAATCTGGACAGATCCAAATCCAAGTTCCCTCTAATTCTAATGCCAGTCAACTTCCCTATGCTGATTATTAACATATTCACACCCAGCACTCTATTCCCAACACTTTGGCCCACTCATCACGTTGTCAAGTAATAAACAAGATGCACAATGCCACAAACTCATGATAGCCATAAAATATTAAATGTGTAATTTTATATTCTCATACAGAAAGAGCTGTAAGTGCTATCACTGCACATAGAATTGAGGCGAAGCTTTGGGCTGTGCGCTGAGTTTACACAGAGCCAAACAATATGTGGGCTGTAGCATATAATTACACAAAGCACCAGCGTTTCGTCTCCAAATGATATGCTGGCTGTAGAATATACTTACAAAAAGTACCAGCATACATGCAACCCGCAATTGAAGTGCTCAATTACCTAAATTGGTGATCAAGGCAATTGAGAGATTGGGCTGTGGGGATTGAAATGTGATATACAAGTGATGGTGTCTACAGTAGCTTGTCAATTGGACAATTGCAAGTGATTATCACTGGTATAAACAGAGCACAAGCATATATCTTAAACCAGAGAACTGAACAACCAATAAGGGTGCTGTAATTGTAAACAGGCACCTCACAAGGAAATTTGAGCTGTGAAATTGAGCTGTGGGTAATTGTACACTTTGTGGAGTGTGTAACATGCAATTCAGTGCTTAGGCATATGCTTTACACAACACACAATTAATTAATAGAATCCAGCAATGATTCAACACCAGAACTCAAATGCACAAAGAATACAACCACACACCAATTCAACACCATAAGACCACAGAATTTCCCTGGAGAAAACCCAAAGGAAAAACTCCAGCATTGAATGGCTTTGCTCAGTCTTAATTTCTCAGTGGTTGCAGAATTACAATGGCGTTTTGTCTCTCTAGAGCTTTACAGATTACAAACTCAGAAATTTTTTAAGCAATCCTTCTCTTCTCTGCCAAAGAACCCTTCCCCTAATGCTGTGAAGGAGTTTATGTTGAGATAATGTACCTTGGGAGGTGTTCCCCATGTGTTTCTGCTCTCCTAAACACATGTGGGAAGTACTATGTACTTTGTGCCTTGTACTTTGTGTCTATTTTCACTTTGACTTGGGTGATTTAAGTCAAAAGTGAAATTTTGTCATTTATGCCTAAAATGACTATTAATTCACTTTGTGGGTGAATTAGAGACATAAAGTGAACTTAGGGAACTTAACCCAAAGTGGGTTATTGAGTGAGATTCTTTTGGAGAGATCTCAACCTTTGATTAGATGGGAGATGGGATGATCTCAGCCATTGATTTTGTAGGTTTCCTTATGGAGGTTCAAGAGGGGTGCAAAGGGCAAAGGAGAGCCCATTCACTCATTTGTTCCCTTGGAGAGATTGAGAGAGAGCTTGGATATGAGGTCTGAAGCATGAGGTGAGGCTAGCTTGGGTGCATACTTTCATGGAGAGAGGTATCTAGCTTGGAGCATGGTTTATTTACTGAGGAGCTTCTAGTGTTGTGGAGGGTGTACTTGTTGAGGAGGGCGCATCAGCAGTGGGGAGGTCTTACACCTGTCAGATTGCAGTGGGATCAGTTTCAGAGGGAGGCCACACACTAGTGCTTGATTACTGTGGAGGGGTTTTCCATTCAGAGCTCACAATTTGCATCTGCAGTAGTTTTGGTGGATTTGAGAGCATTTATGAGGGGTGCACCTGGTTCATTTGGACTTGTATTTCAGCTTGGATCAAGCTGCTATTGTATCAGGTTCATCTATATTTTGTACTTGCTGTATTCCACCATCTTTTTTCCTCATATATAGACATATATCCCAAACTGGTTTTCCCCGGGGGGGTTTTATCCAGGGTCATGTTGACCAAAAATACCTGTGTACAAAATGATGTGTGTTAGTCTTTTAGATCTGCTTATTTTCAGCTGTAAAGATTTGTAGGTGTGTTGTATTTATTTTAGTATGCATGTGCTAACTTTTGGTTACTAAAACTACATGCCAGAGCACCTAAAATTGCAAGTACAACCATAACAAATCAGCAAGAAGTTCCTGAACTGTTGGCTGTTCTAAAACAACAACAAAACCTTTACATAATAGTTGAAACTTAGAGCCAATCTGTGGTCAAAGATGGACCCAGTTGGCAGCTTGATAGGACTTGGAAAATCTTCATGGTATCAGAGTTGAGGTGGCTGATTTTTGAGCAGTTTGGACAGCACATGTGTTGGCTGTCATATACATCTTCTTGGCAGATTTTTGTGGACAACCATTGATTCTTTCAGTGGTTGTTAGTGGGCAGATTTTTGTAGAGGATAGTTCAACAGTGGTGATAGTTTGTCGTCAGTCTCTTTTCACACCTACGGAGTAGGAGTGAGTCCGATTTGACTCGACCTCTTTTCACACCTATTTTGCTAGGAGTGAGGTCGGAGTTCGTTTGCCTCTTTTCACACCTGTGTTGACAGGAGTGAGGCAACGTTCCTTTGCAGTTTGAGCATCAGTTGGAGTGTAGTTTGGCAGACATGTCAGCATCTCAGATGCGTGTTGAGGACAAGCTAGCTGGGGCTAGCAATTGGTTTCCTTGGAAGGTGAGGATGGTCTTTGTCTTAGAGGACCTCGAACTATGAGACATAGCTGAGGCAGCTATTCCAGTCATTCCTGTCACTGCTCCCGTCTTGGTGGCAGAGTTCAGGAAAAGGGACAACAACGCAAAGAGGACCATTTGTGATGCAGTTCGTGATCATATCATACCCCATTTGATTGGGAAGACTTATGCTACGAGATGTGGTCATCTCTATGTAAGTTGTATGAGAGCTCCACTGAGAACCGGAAGATGGTTCTTCATGACAGACTCAGGGGCATTCACATGCTCAAGGATGAGTCGGTGACTTCATTCCTTGGTCGTTACACTCAGATTAGAGACGAACTTGGAGCTGTCAGAGAGGTGGTGGACCCTAACTCTTTGGTGAGGCAAGCTATGAATAGCTTCACCAAACTGTGGGGTCCATTTGTCCGTGGTATTGTTGCCAGGGAGGCCATGCCTACATGGGAGAGGATGTGGGATGACTTCGTCCAGGAGGAGATTAGGCTTGTAACAGAGGCCTCTGGACAACAACAACAACAACAACAGTCTGGTTAGGGTGATGAGGATCTTGCTCTTTGGACAAAGGGAAAGAAGAAGGTCGACTGTGGGGGTTGGCAGGGTCCCAAGTTCGGGGCCCCACCACAGGGGAGTGGAGGAGAGAGTAGCAGTGGTCAGAGCAGTGGTTAGAAGAGAGATATGAGCAAAGTGAAGTGCTTTGTTTGTAAGAAGTTCAGGCACTATGTTGGACAATGTCCCAACAGGAAGAAGAAGAGGGGTGGTACCGCAGCTACAGCAGAGGAGGCAAAGTTTCAGACACAGTTTTAGAGAGAGTGTGCTTTACTCATATGTTGCACTTCAGTTGAGACGACACTCAGTATCTGGTATATTGACAGCGAGGCTTCGAGCCATATGACTAGAGTCAAAGAGCATTTGACTGATCTCAGAGACACCGAGGTCAGGATAGAGATTGCTCTTGGAGATGACACATTGGTCAGAGTTGCTGGGATTGGCACTGATACCTTTCGGAGAGATAGCATGCCACCTATATCGTTCAAGGATGTTCTCTATGTCCCTTGGGCTGAAGAAGAATTTGATTTCAGTTTCTACCCTCTAGGATAGAGGTCTTGAGGCCTCTTTCAGAGGCATTGAGGTACTCATTCACCCTCAGGGGTCTTCGCTTGCCTCAGGACAAGTGATTGGAGTGAGGGATGGGAAACTGTTCAGATTGCTTTTTCAACCTCTTCATGCATTGGCAGCGAGCTGCGACAACAACAGACAAATATGTGAGTTATGGCATCGTAGGATGGCCCACCTACATCATGGAGGTCTCGGAGGACTGAGAGAGGTTGTGACCGGAGTGCCACAGATCAATATAGAGCATCGGGATGTTTGTAGAGGGTGTAAGGTACAAGAACCACTTTAGCACAACTTTATAAAAACCCATTACAAAGTCAAGTGTCTATTAGTGTAGGTACAAGGTTACTTCCACATACAAGACAAACATGCGGAGTACCTCCCGAGCTAAAAAGCTAACACATACTGGAGCTTCACTGCCCCCTTCTACACCATATCTTTGATTTAATGGTACTTGATCTCGATATGCTTGGACTTGTCATGAAACACCAGGTTCTCTAACAACTTCACATAACTTTGGTTGTCACACCAGATACAACTTGCCTCCAACTCGACATCAAACAATCCTGCAAGCAGCTTCCGAAGCCACGCAGCTTCCGAAGCCACATAGCTTCGTTGCTAGTTGAACACACTGTTATATACTTTGCCTCAGCCGTACTGAGCGCCACACTAGTCAGCTTCCTGCTAGACCATGAGATCATAATTGATCCCAAACTGAAGCAACATCCAGATTTACTCTTCCGGTCTGCGACATTACCGATCCAATCTGAATCAGTATAGCCTTGCAAGCTTATCTCACGATCTGAAACATATCTGAGTCCATAGTCAATTGTACCTTTCAGGTACCTCATCACATGTTTTGCTGCAATCAAGTGAACACCTCTAGGTTCGACCATATACTGACTCAATGTGTTCACCGCAAAACATATATCTGTCCTTGTGTTCATTAGGTACATCAACTAACCAATCATCTGTCTATACATGGTGGCATCCATTGTCTCTGAAGATGTATCACTCAATAACGTCAGATTCGTCACCATCGCTGTAGGCATGGCTTTACAATCCATCATTCCGAATCTCTACAATATATTTTCCTTGGTTAAGGAAAATCTCACTCGGTCTTTTCCATACCTCAATAGACCTAAGAAATAATGCATCATACCCAGGTCTTTCATCTCAAATTATGTAGCAAGCTTCCTCTTACTTTTAGTGATGAGCTTTTCGTATTAAAAACATGTCATCCACATATAACAATAATATTACTGGTCCACCATCTACAACCTTGTAGTAAAGGTTGGAATTTGCTTTACTCTTGGTAAAGCCCAAGCGCATCAGGAAACTGTCAATTCTACCATACCATGCCTTGGGTGCTTGCTTTAATCCATACAAGGATTTCTTCAATCTACACACATGTGTCTCACTGTCATGTGTCTCGAAACCTTGTGGCTGCTCCACATACACTTCCTCTTCTATTGCATCGTTTAGAAAAGCTATCTTCACGTCCATATGGTGTACCTTCCACTTCATTACTGCAACTATTGCAAGTATAGCTCTAATTGAAGTGTATCTCGCCGCAGGAGCAAATGTCTCCTCATAATCTATTCCTTCTTTTTGGGAGAAACCACACGCCACAAACCTTGCCTTGTACTTCTCGACACTGCCATCTGCTAAATGCTTCGTCTTGTAAATCCACTTGGAACCTACCACTGTCTTCTCTTTCAGTCTCGGGACCACATCCCAAACATCATTCTTTACAATGGACTGGTACTCTTCAATCATGGCATCCTTCCATTCTTTCTTCTCTGTAGCCTCTTCATAATAGGAAGGCTCAACATCAATAATGTCACTTAGCAATGCCACGTAACTAGAGTATGGTCGTGGTCTCTTGCTTTCTCTGAAAGATCCATCTAGAGCACCATACTTCTCTGCATCCTTAATAATTTCTCGAGTCCAAGCTAGTCTTCTCTTCTTTGTGTTCATCTCTTGGAATGAATTTGCAGGTCTCTATGGTTCTTCCATATCATGATCTTCTAGTACAACATCATCGCCTGCATCTGTATTTGCAACTCTGGGAGCTTCAGGTTCCTCATCATGGACCTCATCTGAATGATTCTGTCTCGATCTACTGAAAGCTGCATCCTCATCAAAGGTGACATCTCTGCTAGTCTCAATATGCCGGTGACCAGGGGTGTAGACTTTGTATGCCTTTGATGTTTCACTATATCCCACAAATATACCCTTCTTGCCTGAAGGGTCCAACTTCGATCTCTTGTCCTTGGGAACATGCACATACATTGGACAACCAAATATCCTCAGGTGGCTAACCTCTGGATTTTCACCTGTAAACATTTATTTTGGTGTCTTGTTCCCAAGTACACGGTGGGGACTTCTATTCTGCACATATACATCGGTCCTGGCTGCTTCTTCCCACAGATGCATCGGTAAATCTTGATCATGAATCATGGCCTTTACTGCTTTCATGATTGTTTGGTTCTTTCTTTCTGCCACACCATTCTGCTAAGGATTGTAGGGAGTAGAGAGCTCCCTCTTAATCCCAACTTCTTTGCAGAATGCCTTGAATTCATATGATGTGGATTCTCCTCCATTATCTGACATTAATATCTTTATCTTCTTTTCAAAAAGGTTTTCAACAAGTACTTTGAATTCTATTTGTTGAATACTTCACTTTTAGCTTTCAAAAAGTAAATCCAAGTGTTATGTGAGAAATCATCAATAAATGAAACATAATATACATACCTGCTAAGTGAAGTGGCTGACATTGGTCCACACACGTCTGAGTGTACGATGTCCAAGGCTCTTTGGCTTTGCTGTTGCTTCTTGGAAATGGGTTCTTCACGTTCTTGCCTTGTGTGCATCCCTTGCATATGCCTTCGTGATTCACTTGGATCTATGGCAAACCAGTCACCATCTTGCTCACGATCGGTAATGCTTTGTAATGTATGTGAGAAAATCTTCTATGCCATAACTCACTCAGAGTAACTGTGCTGTGTACTAATGTTGAATCTGAATGTCCCTTCAATTTGTATAGACCTCCTTCTTGAACACCAATCACCACAACATCATCAATAGACTTTCCTCTTGGCCACATGAGAACCTCATCATCAATGAAAGCAACTCAGAATCCTTTCTCATCCAAAGCTGAGATAGAAAGGAGATTCTTCTTCAAACCAGGTACATACAAAACATCCTTCATCTTCATAGGCTTTCCGAAATCCAATTTGTAAGAAGCTTCTCCTACTCCTTTAATGGGATACTGATAGTCATCATCGAGCTTCACCTTGTGAGGTGAATCCTTCTGAACTAATTCTGAGAAAGAATCCTTCTAACCTGTCATGTGCTTAGAAGCACCATTATCAATAAGCCATGTGTCACTTCCATGAGTAACTGTCCCTGTAAGAGCTGATATCAATACATATTCTTTGCTTGAATCATCTTCTTTGGCCCTCTTCTGATCAGGTTCATCGTCTTCTGCGGCATGAGCATGCTGTCTTTTATACTTTCCTTTTCTGACCCGATATTTTGAGTGGGGACAGTTTATTGCGACGTGTCCCATCTTCTGGTAGATGTAGCATCTGTAATTTGAGTAATCCTTTTGAAACTTTTGTGTCTTTTGTGATCCTTGAGACTTTTTGTGTGAGTGAACCTCTTTCTTGCTCTTTCCTTTTCTTGCATGTGCTGCTAGAGCTTGATTTTCATCATCGCCTAGTTTCTCCTCTCTTGCTACTAATCTAGCTTCTTCATGAGTGCAATCCTCCCATAGTCTGCTAAACCTTGTTAGCTTTCTTCGTGAACAGATTCCCTGAATGAATGATTCCCAAGATCTTGGGAGACCATTCAATGTAGTCATTACGAGTTCATCTTCTTCAACTGTGTCTTCAATGGCTTCAAGCTGTTCTCTGATTTGAGACACCCTCGTGAAGTAGGATTGAATGGTTTCTGAACTCTGGATCTTCACACTCTTGAGTTATGTCCTCAACGTCATCTTCCGGTTGATATTCTTGCCTTCATATAATCGGGATAGGACATCAAACATTTGCTTAGGAGTCTTCAACGATGAGACATGAGGGATCACGTGATCCTTGATAGAATCTGCGATAATCCTCTTTTCCCTAACCGGGTTCTTCTTGTACTTTTCCTTGGCCTCATCTTCCTCTAGTTATGGAACTTCTTCTTTGATGAAACCTTCTAGATCTTTCTCTTCTAGAATGAGCATTACTCTATACTTCCATGCTTAGAAGTTATCAACACCCTCGAGCTTCTTATCAAGCTCAGTGCTGGAAGTCATCTTGCCCTTGGAAGAAACTACAATAAGAAAATGAAAACTTTTCAGAGAAAGGTTTTGAACTTACCAGAGAGAGTGCCATGCCAAGGTGATCTGCTCCAACTTCAGTTTGTAGCTGCCTGGACGTCTTGATCTAGGGTTTCATGAGGAAACCCTAATTTTTCAACTTGAGAATTTTGGAATTTTGATCCAACGGAAAGATGCACCCTCCATAGGTGACCTCCTTGATGGATTTATTTTAACCAACGTCCTTTAGAAGGTGGGTGACATCATCACCTAGGGTTTTATGCAGAAACCCTAATTTTCAAAAACTGTGAAAACTACAAAATTGGTCCAGGGAAAAGATGTGTTAGGGTTAGGTGAGTCTTCCTATGTTCTTGTTTTCCCTAGCGAGTTCCTCTAGACTGTGAAAATGGCTTCTTTCAGGTCTGCTCTGATACCATGTTAAAACTTCGCTTAAGCAGTTAAGTGTATTCAATATTCTTTAACTTTTAACAATTAGAACAATAACTGCATACATAAAGATCACTGAAAGGAGGACATCCACAATGTACACAAGATTTGTCCTGGGAAACCCTTTTGGGGGAGAAAACCCAACAAAGCTTCTTCAATATAGATTCGTCAACAAGTACAACGTCTCTCTCCAAGAGAGATCTCACAAAACAAAAGATAACGAGAAGATGGACCAGAAACCTTAACTAGAATAGGGTAGCGCACCACTAGACCAAGATAGATCTCCAAACGATAACCAAAACCCTCCACGAAAATAACCTTACTCTGTAGTTGCGTCTTCTCCTAAGACTTGCACACTTTTCCTTGAGAGAGAAAACTTGTGCAGTGCGTGTTCTTCAAATGAGGTGACTAGCCTCTTATAAATACAAGTTGAGTTACCCTGTAATTAGGTCAAGGCCGACTTGAACAACTGACACTATCTAATTTACATTTGACTTTTACAAAGGCACAATAGGGCCGACTTTACAAATACAACATAATATTATTCTTAAGGGTTTTGACTTGGTCTAATACAATACAAATACAATAAGAATATCTTCCGAAGCTACTCAAAATTCATCACTGAGGACAAACAACGGGGGTGAGTACACCTCTAAGGAGTTCACTGATTTTTGCAAGGAGGGAAGAATCAAGAGGGAGAAGACCGTGGCCTACAACTCACAACAGAATGGGGTTGCATAGAGGAAGAACCGATCTATCATTAGTGCGGCGAAGGCCATGATCCACAATCAGAGTTTGCCTATGTTTCTGTGGCCAAAGGCATGCAACACAATTGTGTATTTGCAAAACAGGAGCCCACACCGGATACTGGAGGATAAAACACCAGAGGAAGCTTTCATAGGTAAGAGACCTGAGATAGGACATCTCAGGATTTTTGGTTGTCCAGTCTATATCCACATCCTTGTGGAGAAGAGGACAAAGTTGCAGCCCTCGAAAGAGAGGGGCATCTTGGTGGGTTACAACGAGGATTTGAAGGCCTACAGAGTCTTCTTGACAGATCAACAGAGGATAGTGGTGAGTCAAGATGTCAAGTTTGAGGAGAACTTGGCATCTAGGAAATATCAGGATCTACCCACAGTTGTAGAGGAGCCACAGGAAGTGGGCCCAAAGGATGAGTCGAGCGTAGAGACTTCTAGTGCAGGAAGCCAGACACCAAAGGAGGAGCAGTCGGCCCCTTCGACTTCAATTAGGAGGCCTAGGTGGTTTGAGCATACCTTGCAGGATGCTCGGGAGCATGTTGAGTCTCCCAAGACCACATTCCGGGAGAGTAGGCCTCGTAAGTTTTCGACGTATATGTCTTTGATGATCAACATCATAGACCTAGAGCCCTCCAACTTTGAGGAAGCAGTCAACCAGTAAGTGTGGAGAGATGCCATGGTGGAGGAGCACAACTCCATCATGAGGAATGATGTTTGGGAGATTGTGCCGAGGCTAGTGGGAAAGTCAGTGGTGACTTCCAGGTGGCTGTACAAATTAAAACATGCAACAAATGACAGTGTGGAGAATTACGAGGTAAGATTTGTGGCTCGAGGATTCTCTCAGAAAGAGGGAGTAGACTACAAGGAGACCTTTGCTCTTATAGCCAGATACTCCTTGTTATCGCTCAGTTTGTAGTCTAGGTCAAATCGCTGAAAAGGTAAGGATCAAACTGGCGTAACAGGAGCTTCCCCACCCACTGTCACCTCGATGGGGGGCTCTTTCTATTCAGGGTGGCTAATCCCAAGGGAGACGTCCCTAGGTAATCTGGGGTGTTGAAAGGAAAAGGATCAAGGGATTAAGGCTCAAGAGGCTAAAGTAAGTTTTCCCTTCACAGATTACCGCCAAGAAGATAGTCAAAGAGAAGATAAACCACAAGATAGGCACCTGTTTGCGAGACAAGGCAACAGTAAAACTAAAATGTGCAACAGTGGTCAGTACTTCATGAATTAATGACTATCTTTATCATATATGAGCACATATAGCAGTAATTATTGACGAAGTCAATGATTGCAAAAAATAACTGTCTTATAATATTACTTCTCAATAACACCGGAAATGATAGAGCATTCAATGTAAATGACCA